>WMED01010922.1:3119-15519 GCA_019650415.1 Pipa parva | reverse complement strand
AAAATACGGGGTAATTATTTTATCTTGCTATTATCCCTTCTTAGAACCCATCAACTAGGGCACAGGCTTTATCATATGTCAAGACTGTTGTTGCAACCTGCACTGTATAGTAAAAACAGACTTTTCAGTTTTGTGCAACTTCTGTGCTAATAGCCTGTAATAAGATATTTTCTATGCCAATATACAAAGGGTGAGAGGATCAAAATTCAAAGTTACAGCAGTTTTTATGTAAAAGAAAAGCACTCTGCAGTACATATCTTAAGTAGCAATAGTCACTGGGGTGCAACATTTGGTTCTTTTAAATGTTTCTAGTAAATCCTACAAAACAGAATGTTATTCATCAAACTGAGACTTTGATTGTCGAAGTGAATTCTCTACTTCTTATTCACTAAACAGGGGATTTCCATAGCAAAGAAGTGAATGCATTAGTAGTCATCTCTTGTGTAGTTTGGCATAGTTGGTCGGACAGTATGAGCCCAGCCATCAGCACCCTAACTCAACATTTTAATCTAGTAAAGTCAAACTGTAGAAATGGGACACAGTACACCTTGTTGATTTCACTAGTGTGACAGACTTCAATGCTTGATAAATAGGCGACTACCTGTGCACACACATGCAAAGTGGTGTGAAGAGCTTTGTAAGTCAGTGACTGTCATAGGTATCCATATTGTTTGCAAGTTTGCCACAATGCAGAATTTGCTGTGTATGCAAAGATGAATAATGTGAATTTTGACCATTATGTGGCTGTTTCAGATTTTGATGAATCTTCTCCAGATCCACTTCTGTCTACCAATAATGAAATCTTCCTTAGTTTATAATAGGATAATGTTATACACAGAAATAAAATCAATAGAACTTTGACACCAAAGGTGATCCCTAATCCAGAACCAGAAAGCGGACAGCATACGAGAATAGGATTTATGCTCATTATTTTTGTTATTTACCTTACCTTATTCAAACACTCGCTCATTTTTACAGTCAAAATAAAATTTTCAAATTGAATTTGTGGGCCTTCCAACAACAGTCAGACACTTCAAATAAGAATCAATTGTATCAATAAGTAGCATTACTTAATATTAATATATTAGGTATATTTGGTAATCAGGTAATATTCTACTCTATGCTCTGAAAGGAATGTTTAGAGAAGACCTAATATTTCCAAACACTTTAGTATAGTTTCCTTTGCTACAGGTTATGATTTTATCTGCAAAACCTAATGTACAGTCAATGCAAATAATGTTTATTTTAGACTAGAAATTAAAGAACAAATTCTTATACTTATAAAAGAGACCTGTAACACTAAAGTTCCCTTTTATACGAGCATGGCAGTTATAAGTAAACTACAACTCTGAAATGTTATAGTTGAAGACGAATCCCTTATTTTTATTGCTTTATATTTATCTCTGTGCTCGAAACAGACATCTTAGAATACAGAAACAGCCAACTAGAACCATTGTTTTCAAATGACTTTTGAATTATAAATATTCATGAAGTGAATGATGAATCTCTGTAAAGCGCTGCGTAAAATAGTAGCGCTATACAAGAATGAATAAATAATAATAATAATAATGACTGGGCCTCAAAGTCAAATGTATTTGTTAATTATATTATAAAGATTTGCAGATTAAAATATATACTCGTATGTCTCCTTAAATATGTTGTTTTTTTTTTTCATTTAACATTTTGCATTGAGTACAAGTTCTTATTCACAACTGATTACAGCTTATTGTAGTATATCAGAACAAAATAACAATTTTTGATATACCATGTGCATCTATTACATATAACTGTAGATTAATAAGTTTAACATACAAGTTTAATTTGAATGTGTGCTTTCAGCATGTGTTATGGCTGGTTTTGTTCATGTTGTCTAATAGAAAGAGAGTTTTCTATTTGGAGACAAATAGAAGTGATGAGAAGCTTCGCAAGGGTACTTCGATCTTACCTGAAATACCCCATAGGGGAAGAGGGAGATTGTCTTCCAAATAGATCGATAGAGTGAGAAGTTGGAGCAAAGAGGGTTAAAGAAGAGGGATAGTGGGTTTATCTTGTTGTCTTTATTGCATTATTCCATCAGTGTTTGTAGGGTTTTGGTACCTTAAATATGTTTTAAAGTAAACCTGAAAGGTCCACAATAGATGAACTGTCTGGCAAAGTATGCATTCAATGATAGATCAGAACCTTCATGAATTATAAATCCACACATTCTTTAGAAAACATTACTGTATATAATTCAAGTAACTTGTTTGCTGTATTTTCTAAAAAAAAAAACAACAAAAAAAAAAAACTAAGCTATATATACTGTATATATATATATATATATATATATATACACACACAGTATATATGTACTATATTCCACATTGCTTTACAAGTTAAAAAGCCAGTGTAATTTTATACATATTCAGAATATTTTCTAGAACTATACATAACAAGATAGCATTCAAATACATTTCCAAACCTGTCTTTGAAGTAAAGCAATAGGATGAAACATTGTCTTGTAGTGTTCTGAAGCATCAAATAGAGGATTTAAAATAGATGTGTCCTGTAAAGAGAAGAAAGAAAAAGTATCAGGATAACAGTGATAAAATTAATGACTTTCACTAATTTAAAGCTGGCCTTATACTGTACAATTTCTCATAGACTATTAGATATAGAAACTACCATAATGACAGATAATTGTATGTGTCTGTGGGCAGAAAAGGCCAGATTCAGTCAACTGAAGCAGGAGGTAAAATTTAAAATAATCTTCCAAAATTCTAGAAAATCATTTCAACACACCAAAAGTTTATACTAATGCCAGTGCAATAAATGTACAGTTAATGATTTTCAGATTAAAATAATAGTTCAAATCCCAGATTTGGAAGCATCTCTTATAACCAATTATGTAATGAGAAATGTCACTGCTACCACTATTCTGCACCAAGCAGACTCCTGTGTATAATTTCTTTTGTTTGACAGGATACCTATTTAACAAAGTACAACTAAATAATTGCAATAAAGAAACTCAAGGGAGTGACTACCAACACTTAATTATTTTAATAGTAAAATGTGTGGACACAATTAACTGAAGGGATAAATCTCTAACACCAATTTAGATTGTAAGCTCTACAGGGAAGGGACCTCCAACCTCTTGTATCAACCACAACCTGGCAATTAAAGTGAAGTATCCTTGTGATATTATACTTCTATTGTTTAATGCACTTTTCCCATGTCTGTACTATATTTGTATTGCTGAATTGTACAGCGCTGCATATATCTGTGGTGCTTTATAAATAAAATTATACATACATACACCACCCCCCTCCAGAAATACACCAGTCTTACCATTAACCAGTAGCACTATATTGCAAAGATGATTCAAACTGGGTTGCTATTACAGTGCGAACCAAAAATCAGCCCTGATTAACTGTATCACCACTTAAAAAATAAATAAATTCACAGTTGTAAACTTTAATACGTCTTTCTTATTCTAACCTTGAGAAAGGTATCTTTTTGTCCCAGATGCTTATATAGGAGCACTAAAGAAAAACTCAGTAGTTGACTTGCTATTTCTCTTGGAAATTCATTGAGTTGTATTTCGCCATGGCTAAGATGATCTCTGACACGTGGACCTTCCTGATGGTTCAAGAAGTCCCACAGGAACTCCTGTGAGAGAGCAGAGGTTGTATTCAATGGAATTAAATGCATTTTTCAAATATAGAACTAAATCTTAAAATATCTAGAACCAAGTGATCCACCATCTCATTTGATTAAATATTTAGTTCACATTCTCCCTCTACATGCATAAGCATCAACACTAAATAGATTCTGAAATTATGACTTCTTTGCTTCTCTAAGTGGCACATAGTGTCCTATAGAAGATCCAGGCAGGACTGGTGAAGCTGGAGTAAAATCCTTTCATCAGCAAAGAAGGACCATGTGTCAGATGTTAGCCAAATGAAAGACTGTTTGTCTTAACCTATGCTTGGCTGTGACACCCATATGGTTTTACTCTTGTCTCTTAAGTGGTAGGTAACCAAGGGTTCTTATTTATAAACTACTTTTTTCTTCTATTTACCACAGATGGAACAACAATTTTGAGAATTTGTTTGTTGAAGTAACAATTTGCCCTAGTGTATTGGCGTGAATACTGAATTGATTATACTTTGCCAAATGAAAGTAGCAGATTGAGGAACTTACAGGAAGCAGGGTTCCTGTTATTATTCTGGCAATATTCCACTCAAAAGACTTTGAAGACGTTGAAAAAGCGTCAATGTGAGCTAGGAATTGTTTATAATTAAAATGACAATATGCTAAAAATTAAAAATGCACATATTATTTACTATACCACAGACAAATTGACAGATATTGTTCAAAATTCATTTTGTCATGAAAATTCACTCTTCTTAAGAAATAAGCAAATATATATGCCCTATTTTTATTTAAAATCAGTGCAGTATACATACAGTAAGACAAATAAACCAAATATGATGAACACAAGGGGAGGACAAAGAAAAATATTAGGTTATCCCAGGGGTTGGCAAAGTGTGGCTCGCGAGCCACTTGTGGCTCTTTAGCCGCCTTGTTGTAGCTTGGAGCACATCTCCCAAGGCCTACCCGTGACCTCCAATGCCTCTTCTGATCGGCCATTGGCAGGTCATATGATTGGGAGAATGTGCTCCTCCCCCTTTGCAGCTCGAAAAAAATTTGTCACCACTGGAGGAGGGATCAAAATGGCTCCCTCTTCATGTAAGTTTGCCGACCCCTAGGTTAACCCAATAGTTTTAAAATTCAAGACAAAAAATAATAATAAAAAGAGGAGTTAGCATTGGGGAAAACACTTTAACATGTTACTTAAAGTACCTATATTTTTGAAGACAGTATTTACGTCATACCAAGCTGAAAATGATTGATGTTTGAATATACCTTTATTACTCAGTAATTTTTTACAGACAGTTTCTTAGAGAAGCTTCTTCTCATTCTCTCCTGCTTCCTCTTCAGACACTCAGTTTGGATACTTAAGTTAGGGATTTGGAAAAGGCTGGGGAATTTCAAGAAACCAATATAAAAATTGCAGTTGTGCAACTTCACACAGATGCCGCACAACTGATTTTTTCTGATTGTTTATTTCAAAATCATCAAGTCTGTGAATCAAGTCTCTTGACTTGAAATTCCAATTGGATTAGCTGAAGCGGAATTAGGAGCTGCTTCAGTTTGTGGCTTCTGGCATGGTCACTAAAGTAATATTGCAGTTAGTGGTGGGTGCACAGTACCGGGCCCCCATCTGGCATGGACCTAGCAGCAGCTGCCTCCACTACCTCTATGCACCTGTTTTTAAATGACTCAAGTGTTTAGCCACCAGTTTTCAGGATTAATATCCTGCTAATGTCTACATTATCCAGTTTCTGTATAAGTTGTCAGAAAACTGATATTCCTTCAGTTTTAAAAAGCTCAAAAATCCAAAGCTGTAGCTGATATACCTTCCATTTTTCATATCTTAAAAAAAAATATTTAGAAAAAAGTAATGAAACCCATTTGAAATAATGTTTCCTTAATAAATTATTTAACCAAGAAATTTGTGGATGAACGTCAAAATAAAAAAAATAATAAAATGCCCCAAATGCTTTACAATTAATATGTATTTAATCTGTGCTTTACAAATGGTGTCTATTATTATAAAGTAAAATATTTAACTTTCTAGGGCACTTCATGAAAATGTAATATTTAAATTCCCAAAGAAAGCAAAAGGGTTGGGTGGGATTTGTTTAACCAACACATAAAACATGGCTGTTCTCAGTAAAGATAGAAACAGACAAAAGGCAATACAATTCATGAACTAAACTTCAAAAATAGCATTCTTACAAGTGCTATATTTGAATAACTGCCTAATGGGATTATTTTTTTATAGTGTTACTGGTCCTTTAACTCCTTAGTAGAGCTCTGGTAATCTTGTTTATTTCACAGCACTTTTTTTTTCAGTTCACAACAATAAATAAGTATGTTGGTATATGCACTTATAGTCAACAGACTGCATGCTGCAACTATTCAAAGCTGAAAAATAGGAATTACCATAGCTGGTTCTCCCAGAATGTACAGAACTTGGTTTTCTGTATCACTGTCTAGTTTTTGTGCCAGGATCTAGCAAATACAAAATTGAGTATTTTAAATATTTAGTGAAAAAACAAACAGGGGTTATACAAAGAAATCATATATAAAAATTCCAATTGGTTTTGACAATCTTACCTCTTCAAAAGTTGTGTACAAAACTGATGACTTGGAAAAAGAATAGAAAATACAAAAATCAGACACAAATTAACTTTATTTCATGTTCTAAAATCAAACCAAAAATACAGTATGCAACTGTAATAAAATGCTATACAATAATACAATATCAGTGCAAAATGTCCTATGCATGAGCGTCTGCAGAAATTGTTGCAGGAGCAGTGCTGGGATGGAATTAAGTCACCATTGAATCATGTGATGACGCAGCAGGATGGTGAGCTTCTCCATACTGGGGATGGAAGAGGCCATCCTTTATAGAGCTACAGCAAGCTGGAGGTACTCGTTGGGAGGCATCGACTACTCTCAGTGCTCCCCTCTGGGCGTGGTGGGCACACATTTAATAGCATGGGAGGCTTGATGCTGTGGACTGTAACAGTAGTCTTCTGAGGGGTGGAACTTACTCCCCCTTGCCATGGTTCTGTATCTGCCATACCTGCTGGCTTTCATAGATTAATAAGTATGGCAAACAATACGTGATTAAAATGCAGTAACACAGATACTGTATGTTTCAAGCATTTATATGAAGCTACTGTGTACTTTGTGGAATACAAAAGAAGTCTCTGCCCCAGAAGCAAATGCTATAAGATTAAAATTAGTTATTTACTGTAGTCACCACAAGGATTCATGATTTGACAAATTGCTACCAAAGTTTTAAATCAAATTTGATGTATTCCAATTATCCACTTTTTCCCACAGCGCAGTTCTCTTTTAATGGGGTGTAATTGCTAAAATGAAATAAATGAAAGCTGAATTATTAGACAGAAATGTATAAAAACTCCACATTACTCTTGCCTACCTCAGCAGTGAGCATTCTGTGTGGGCATTTATTAGCAACAGTAAACACCAATCTCAGTCCATTCTCAAGTTGTGAGAGTAATATTATGGCACTATCTGCATACCTGAAATAATAAAATACAAAAAGATATATAGTCACAGTACTACTTACATTCTGTGTATGTTTTTTCTTACATTTTCAAAATCACTATCAGTAATGAGTATGCACTAATAATCAATAATACCCCCTTATCTTTTTAATAAGGCCCTTCCCTAATTTCTCTAACAGTATGACATTTAAACTATTGCCTAGTTGTTAGAGTATAACCCATGAAACCAGATAACAACCTAAATGCCACACTGGCACAATGTACACAATGTACAGCACAAATGCAGAAAAAAAAATAAAAATAAAAATTGCAATTTGCCTTTGATTATTGTATTGAAAGAAAATCTGACTCTGGCCCATAGCAAATACATCACCATTAAACAGCCAATCAAGATGTGCCGGTGATGTCATTTTAGTGATGTCAATGGCACACAGCTAATCAGGAGATCAGTCTGATCAATGCTACCTTATCTTGGCCCCTTTGTAGCTTGGGAGGTATGAAATGTGCAGAATATGTAAACATGGTATGCAACATACTTAAGAAACATCACATTTCACAATTAAGATGGGCAATATTAGAACACGCCCCACTAAATGAAGGTGACCAAACTAAAAAGCTCCTACAAAGAGAACTGTATTAGACAGACTAGACATGGTAGCCCTAAGGATTTAAATGAAGATATTAAATTTACGTATTTTTTCTAAATGGTTTTATCCTCTTTCTTGCACATTTATGGCATTACATCTTTCTGAGAACTTGAATTAATTAAAAGAAAATTATTTTCTGAAAAGAATGTGATTTGGTGTTGTCCGATTCTGTAAGGTACAATGTTTTAGTTAGAGCTATGTTATATTAAGCCCAGTAAACTGGTAACCAACAGTTTCTATGAACCACTTTATTAAAGATACAATAGGCCTTTTTACAGATATCTCTATTATAACTACTTGTATATTTAAATGGCGCTTTATTTTCAGGATCATATATTTACATATTACACTCATTTGGCACACTTCAACAAGGTACACATTTTGGTATATCACATTACCACAATTATGGATTTAACAGTGAAACACTCCCAATTAATTTTATGTTTATTTTATTTAATAACTAATTAATAATTCCTATGTAATATGTGTCAAAACATTTTCACGTTATACCAGTAGAGGTCAAATCAATTAATTAAGTAATGAGTGATTATGTATACACAATATGATGTCACTAATTTATATACCCTCACTGACTTGTGTTAAACACACCTGATGAAGGGAGCTATAATCCCACAAAACATTGTTTGTGAAGATGGCACAATAATGTTTTTGGAGTATTTGGAATGTCCACTGTTTGGTATTTTCATACTACAGAGAGTGGGGTGATCCCTATGGCCATCTTGCAGGCTACAGACACCTTGCAATTGTGATGTGACATACTTAAACCATCTATAGTTTAATAGTTGCAAATATTATGGAAGACTGTTTAGAAATCAGCTAAAATTATACTTTTTTTACCTGCCATATCTGAAAGCTGCAATAGCTTCTCTCCAAAATGGTTCCCTATATGGCAGCACAAATTTAGACTCTGCAACCAGTTTCTCAGCAGCCGAAAGTGCTTCATCATTAAGATCTGAGAAGAAAAAAGAAAATATGACATTATATCCATATAATGATGATAATTAAAATAAGTAACTTCAGCAACACCATATTTGCAAGAAGCACATCTGTAGTCCAGTGATTATTTTGTTAAAAATTAAAGGACCAGTAACAACAAAAATATAAAAAATCCCATTTGGATTAGAATGGCCATTTGTTATCACTTGCAAAAAGGTTATCTTTGAAGTTTAACTTGTGCATTGCTTTCGGTCTTTTTTTGTCTTTACTAAAGGCAGCTATGTTGGTAAACAGACTTTTCCTAGTCCCATTGTTTTCTAAGGTGAAGAAAATACGCTGGACTGAAATACGAAAACGTATTTTCTAGACGCGCATTTCTAAATATGAGGTGCATTTACGCTATGTGTGAACCTAGCCTTAATAATTTCCCTGCTGTGTGTAGTCACGCCCCCACCTTTCCCTGACTTCTGCTTTCCACAGCTGACCACAGACAGTCAAACAGCTTTCATTTGCGCATGCTAAGGGTTAAGAACAGGCTTTTTAGATAAGTAGAAGGGAAATGGATCCTACGCTCTCTGAATAGTTCTATGATGTCACTCGGGAGGCGGGGCTTTTTGACACTATACAGGAAGTGCCTGTACACAGAAGGGCTGTGGGAGCAGGGGTGTTTAAGCAAGAGGCCAATATTACTGATCCCAAAATTGTTTTTACATTTTAATGTTTAAGTTGGCTTTCTATATGTTTACATCTAAGATACAAATAATTTTTTATTCAAACTTTTCATACCCTTTAAGAAATGTGCCTGAAAACCCAATTGTTACAGTTAGATATTTAAAAATCATACTTTACAGACACATTTAGCACAGATTGAATAAATAGTAACTAAAAAATGCAAATAAGGCTTTTTTGATTCTTAATGTTCTTGACCTTTTAAATCTGCACAGAAAATTGTAGAGGTTATCAATTTAGATTTATAAGCAAAACAAATATTGAACCAGATGCAGATTAAATATGCAAAAAAATGAATAACAAGCAGGTTAATGCAGATAGAAAAAAGGTGGATGCAACTCCTATTTTTTGAGTTGTTCTAGATTGCATAATAACCATAATATGTGCTAACTTCAAGCTGAGCAGTGGTCTCCATTCAACTCTGCAATCATTAACTTCAGTACAAAATTACATGTGATAGAAGCAAATGGAGCAATGCAATAAGACTTGCTGTGTTTTTTTGCATAATATTGTAATGATTGATAAAATTGGTCTATAAAAAAAGGGTTCAAAAGAACTGTAGACATTTAATAGTAGTTAACTATATTATGTATGTTAAGGTACAGGAAAAAAAGATGTTTAAATTGAACATGCTCTTACTCTTCATCTTACAAGAAATGGCTTATGGCAGGGTTCATTTTCTGCTGTGTCATGTGACCTGGTGATTTACCAGTAGCAAGAAAGTACTGCCGGAAAATGCAGTACTAGCGGTAAGGTAAATCTGGCAGGGAGTTGGAGGGAAAAGGAAAGGGCAGGGGTTAAAAAATGTGAAAATCAGTCCTGGCTATAGTTATGGTAATGTCGGCCCATAAGTCCAACCAGTCTCAAACAACCGTCAAACTCAGTATGTGGTATGAACTCACAATTAGGATACAGCAGTTTGAGAAATGAATACCACTCCTGCTACAGCTCAAATGACAACAGGACTGTTGTGATTACCAACATACTGTATCTTTACAAGGAGGGTGAATAAATGTGTGCACAAAGTTGGGAGTGGTCTTATTAGATTAGTGTAACAGATTTATCAATCCAATCATGGTCACCTCACCAAACATTAATGCTTCTTCTGAAGATTCCATAGTCGGTAAAGGCTTTTAAGGTAACACAAGCCCATGCAAATGAGTTATATATAATGTTACTATTTTTTTTTCAGGGTGTGCTTCAAGTCAGTTATGGTTGGCATTGACATAAAGGGTAATGAATAGAGGCAACAATCTTTCGTTTTAAAAATAATCTGTATTAAAGACTTTTACAATTTTATAAGAAATGCATATGATAAATTAAAAAAAAAAACAGTCTGTCAATGATTCCCCCAGCAAAAAAAATCAAATGGACTTACCTGGAAAAACTTGGACTTGTTTTGGGTTATTAAATGCTAAGTAAGGTCTATGTTGAAGAGACAGATTGGTTTGGGAGAGGTAGGTTTTTAGCAGCTGTCCAAGTCCAACTGTTAGTATTAGTACTGTTGAACAGTATCTTTGGGAAAAAAAAAAAAAAAAGACTTTATTTTTAAGTAAGTCTACAGAACAGAATGTTTCTTTAATGGACCATTTGCATTACAAACCTTGAACTACATTTGGCCAACTGTCTTCATCCTTTTAAATTTAAATTTGAAATGAACATCTGCATCATTATGAGCAGTGATCACTCACACGATCAAATGTCACCCGATGTAGTAGGACCTTTGGTCATGTAAGTGATCACTGCACATGTGCAAACTGAGCGTGATGACACGGACGTTCATGTGGAATGCCGATTGCTCTTAGTGGGTGGGGATTAAGCGCTGTTTTAGCTTTACACATAGCGCTATTAACCTTGCATTTTCAATTACAAGTGCCTGCTCGATTCCTGCTGCCAGTGATCACTTTCTAAAACATGCTAGGTACAGTCTGAACTGTCTTATTTTCATTTTCTGCTTTAGTTCTCCTATAACTGTAATCATTTTTCCTCTATGCTAGATGATTTTAACACAGACCAATTATAACTAAAGTTTCTTTCATTCTCCATTTAGTTAAAGGGGTTGTCCACTCTGAAATTTAATTCATTTTTATTAGGTAGCAGGCAACAATATTCTGAGACTGTTTTTAAATTGGTCTTTGTATTTTTTTTTTCCTTAATTCACGCAAACTACAATGTGTGAATTTATTATATGATCCACAGAGGTGTAATAAATAACCCCCTACTGTGTCTGAAAAGCCTGTGTAAAATTAATATATTAGAAAAAAATATATTTGGTTAAAAAGATACTACCATGAAGAGTCACCAGATCAATTAAAACACGCACAAGACAGGACTATGTAATGCAAACAAAAACCATTAACTTGATATTAAAAAAGAGATTTTTTTTTCATAGCTCGTGTCTAGTCTTCTGCTCACTTGGGTGGAATCTCATCCGGTGATACAAATCCATGCCACAAGATGTTTCTAAGATTGAGGCTTTCCGGGGATCCAAGGAAAATCTTTAGAACATCCATCTGATTAAAAAGGTATTAGATATTAAAAGCATTTACCATAACATTACATACATGCATTGTTCTTATGACTGGTCTGCTAAGCCACTTTTTTTTTTTTTTTTTAATAGCAACTAAGGAACTCCAAGGGGATATTTATAAAAGCTGAAACCTTTTTAACCCAAGTAAAATAGTGGTAATTTAGCAATACTGCTATTTTTGCCTATTTATAACACTTTGCATTAAAATATTTTTAGCCAAGAGTGTTCAATTACTTTAGGCTTAGCAAGCACCCATTCTTCCCCTATGGAAGAAGGAAATTGATCTTTAATGGAAGAAGAACCTGATAGAAAAACACTGCAAAGTGTACTGGTTTCAACTCAGAGGCAGTTCTGGCTAGATTTACACCCTGGGCTATCCACCCGTTGCC
>WMED01010921.1:0-15519 GCA_019650415.1 Pipa parva | reverse complement strand
TTAGGTAAGAGGGCAGTCTTAACACCAAAGGCTGCAAAATCTGGTCCAGCCACTCCCCTATACCTGAGACTATGGGCCACCAGTAGGCCGGTCCATAGTCTCAGGTATAGGCTCTATCTTTGAACCTTTAGGGGAGTGGCTGGACCAGATTTTGCAGCCTTTGGTGTTAAGACTGCCCTCTTACCGGTTACCATCGTTTTGATTTCCAGTACAGTGGCCTTCTTAACCGTGCACCCCTTGTCCTACTAGGACCGTGATTCACATTGAATACATTACTATTGGGATAGAGCAGCACCACTACAAACAATCCTTACTATTTAATGAAGCTATCAATTGAGGATCTGTGAGGCGTCGATTTCTCAAACTAGAGATTCTAATGTACTTGTCTTCTTGCTTAGTTGTGCAGCGGGGCCTCCCACTTCTCTTTCTACTCTGGTTAGAACCTGTTTGTGCTCTCCTCTGAAGGGAGTAGTACACACCATTGTAGGAAATCTTCAGTTTCTTGGTAATTTCTCACATGAAATAGCCTTCATTTCTCAGAACAAAATTAGACTGTTGAGTTTCATATAAAAGTTCTCTTTTTCTGGCCATTTTGCAAGTTTAATCGCAAATAGCAGATTCTCAACTAGCTCAAAGGAAGGTCCATTTTATAGCTTCTCTAATCAGCAAAACTGTTTTCAGCTGTGCTAACATACTTGCACAAGGGTTTTCAAAACATCCAATAGCCTTCTTACACAGCAAACACAATGTACCATTAGAACACTGGAGTGATGGTTGTTGGAAATGGGCCTCTATACACCTATGTCGATATTGCATTAACAACCAGACGTTTGCTGCTAGAATAGTCATTTACCACATTAACAATGTATAGAGTGTATTTCTGATTCATTTAATGTTATCTTTATGGAAAAAACTGTGCTTTTCTTTAAAAAATAAGGACATTTCTAAGTGACCCCAAACTTTTCAACGGTAGTGTATATAATTACTGATAAAGACTATATGAGCAGTATTAACCCTAAAAAAAATTCACTGACCTTCTTTCTTGACATATATGTGAAAGAATAGAGGGAGTGTTTGCTTACCTAAATATGAAGGGTTAACTGTTATAACACGTCTACCATGTCTAAAATGACAATATGTAACCTGGTCAGAAATGTGTAATAGGTGTTTAGAAAATGGTTAGCAATGTTCAAGCATAATTGTAAGTGTATTTTTAGTAACCAGGAAACAGGAGCAATATGGTATCTCCCAAAACAAAATCTAGTGTTGATAATAAAACAAAGAACAATTGATTGCATGATTAAATCAGAAAACCAAGTTACAGTAAATAATGTGAAAAATAATGAAGAAAACTCAACTTAAAGAGGAACTAAAGCCTCCTAATAAATCACATTTGTTCATTTAGCCTACATTCCAGCATTCTAATAAACCCACAATTGTTCCCTTCCAAGTTAATGACTTAATTAGCTCAGCTGCTTCTACAGGCATCATTTTACAAGTTCAAGGCAGCCATTGTAGCAATTTAGTTCCCCCCCGCAGAGAAAACTACTGCCCAGGGCAAATTCTTCTTACAGAGCATGTGCGAAAATCAGCATTGTGTGCACTAACTTGGCAGTTAGAATGACAAGAGGAATAAAGAATAAATGCTCTTGTGCACCCATTTGTTCCTGTAGAAGCATGGCATAGTGGTTAAAGTATATGTTTTGCATGTGGAAGGTTGTTGGTTAAAATACCAATTTTCATTCATTCATTTATTTATTTATTTAAAATCACTAAATAAGATGGCGCATCAGTTTTGTGAATACAGTGAAGTGATTTTGTTAAGAAATAAAGGATTTAATAAGCTAGTAAAACCAATTAAGAAAAAAAAAACCTCTTTGAACCAACAACCTTCCATGTAAAAAATATAGCTATAGAAGGAAAAAGCATTTGCAAAAGTAATTATTTTTACAAACTTTTCCTAAAGCTGCAAGAGTTTGCCTTTAATGAACCATGTGACAATCCCCAACCAAATCAAACTGAACCAACATGGTGACTGTGGGATACTAGCACCAGTAGTTTTATAAGATAGCGCTAAAGCCCAAAGGTACTGATTTGCTGCTTCATAATATAATGGTTTAACCTAGCAGATCCTGTACTTTCAGCATATTAGTTATGGTTAGGGGACCTTAGTTCTTCTTTAAAGGAGACATAAAGTAAAAAAATAAAAAAGAACTGTTCTAATACTTAGCATATACAGAGCTGATTGATTACAGTCACAGCGTGAGCTGTGCTGTAATTAGCCGACTCCCAATGCTTCCCCCGTTGCCTTCTTCACAGCGCTGGCTGACACAGAAGCCAGCGCGCAGCTCCTTCTTCTTGATTCAACAGGCTCATTCATCATCACACTCATTGCAGGGAGTGTTTTCATTGGCCCCCACTATGAACACCATGATGTTTAAGCCCTTTTTCACATGAGGTGAACCAAGGTGGGAGGAGCTTTGCACTGGCTGGCAGTCAGCCAGCGCTGTGAAGGAAGCATTGGGTGCCGACTAATTACAGCACAGCTCATGCTGTGACTGTAATCAATCAGCTCTGTATAAGGTAAGTATTTTAACAGTTTAATTTTTTTGCTTTAGTTCTCCTTTAAACTACAATATCACTGCAAAGCAGCATGGTCCTGCAATAGTCTCATAGTTTACTAAATTAAGCATTAATTTGAAACAAGTAAATCCCACGCTTTGTTTATAAAAGTAGACCACATTCTTTTAACTTGTGCATAGTTAATTAGATGTGCAAGCAATAATGTAAATTACACTTCATAAATGGAATATTCGTTCTTGTCAGTTTTTTTATATTCTTTTTCCATTTCCTGTAATTATTAATAATATGCGCACTGTGCAGATAGGAGGATAGTAGATGTGCTAGAAAATACACTGCAGTGTCAATAGTCTTATAAAAAAGGACCAGTGCACAGTGAAAAGAGGGTAAAGGGAATCCTCAGCTGTGCAATGCAAGTCATTCCATAAAATCCTTATGCTTCAAATAACAGTTTTGGGCCTTATTCACTAAAGTGCGAATTCAACTGTCGAATTCTCAAACAATTTCCCCATTGTAAAGTCACGACAATTTTTTAAAGTTAAGATTGCGACAATTTTCTCATAGTAAAGTTGTGACTGCGACAATATTTTCATTATAAAGACACGACTGTGATAGTAGCAGCCTACATATAGCCTTTAGCCACTGCTTTAATCAGCAAGTGGAAATTTGTCGAAAACTGTAGGTTTTTTTTCAGGTGATGGCAGAATCCAGAGGTAGTTGTGGGATGTTTCTGTTATAGAAAGTGGAGAATGCTCTAAGATTGCTAGTTAGTAAGAGGTTAGTAGTTATCTTGTGCCATTGTGAGATAGCATTACTATTTGTGCACAATTAATATTAGTATGTGATAGATCAGGAAAAAAATCTGGATCTTTGCAAACATTTCTGGTATTTTTGGAGATGATCAATGACCTTGTTGTAATAAGGAATAATGTAAAATGTCATTCCAGACATTGCCTTATCTGGACCTTCACAATTAGTGAAAGAAGAATTTTCAGTAGCTGCGGGACAGCTGAAAAAAGAAGGTTCCTCCAATGTGAGGTTTGGTCAAGTAGATATCACTCAAGAAAAGGATCTTGGGAAAGAGTTTAAGATAAAAGAATTTCCCACAATAAAGTTGTTTGTTGATGGTGATCGAAAAAACCCAACAAATTGCAAAGGTAAATTCATTTTTCAAAGTTTAGAAAAGTTCAGTTAGTGGCTGCTAGATAGGTAGAATGTATGGGTGTTACTGTTATTGTTCTTCTGAATAAAACTTACTGTTGGTATAGATCTGTTTACAACTTTTATATTCAGAAAGGAATACTACCAGATTGCTTCAAATGTGAAAAAGGACCATATAATATTAATAACAGAAAAACAATTAGCATGTATAAAATATGTCATTGTTTTCATCATTGCAGCCTGATGAGCTTATAAGAAAATGCATGGGATAAAGATCTTCTCAAAATGAGAAAACAGTACTTTTATGCCAGGGCTAGATTTGCTATTTTTAACTAGCAATCCATATAAGTTGGTATTAGATGTTCCCACACTGGCACAGAAAATAGCACCTTTAGTTAGATCACTTTCGGACTGCCTGGTCCTTGTTAGCATGGATATCAGCAGGACGTCAACACTTGTTGGAGGACCCAACCATCAAGGTGGTTGAGCTTTACCCAATTCAGATGAGTTCATAGTGGGAACTAAACACTTTGCATTTTAAAGCTTGGGTTACACTGTTCATTATGATTTGTATTGTTCAAGTGAATTATACCTGGCCCAATGCACTATGCACAATGTCCAATGTTTTGACCCACAATGACACCAAAGTTCATCTATGTGAGATTTTCATAGCACTCCAGTAATTGAATATTTTGATACATAGTTACGGGTTAATAATGTAATTCTGTGGGGTGTCCTATAATGCATTTGATGCTGCAGACTGAAGTGTTAGTGGACCAGTGTGTCATAATGTAACCTTATTTGCACTGGAGTGTGTCACAAAATAAGTCCTGTTATGTTAGGAGTACTTTGTCAGGCTGTTGGGTGTCTATGGAGATTATGAGAAGGATAGTCCCTTAAACCCTTATTCATGCTACGGTGACAATAATGCAGGGATGTTATTCCTGTCTTATATCCCTGTTTCCTTCATTAAGGTGTTAGAACTGCATCTGCATTTGTTACATGGATAAACAGAAGAATTGGTTCGAGCACTGTCAACATTAACACCACAGATCAGTATGAATCATTTATTCAGTCAGATAAAGTGACTGTTGTTGGATTCTTTAAGGTATGCACTAATCTGATTATATGGTAAATGTAGAAATACTACAGTTATTTCCTTGTCATTTTAGACACCACATTTTTGGTGTCTTGTTCAATGCCTGGGGAAAATGACAACTCTTTTCTATCTACTGTTATTGATTAATTTTCTCCCCCTGCTGCCTCAACCTACTCGCAGCCACAATCCTCACCCCTGGCTAAATGCAGAAACCAGATTTATTAGATTCTGCACACATAGTAAAGAATGTCTGTAGAGTAAATCTCATTTACATGCAGATTTTCTGCATTCAGTTTTCTGCTTTGGTGCCTGAACTCCTCTCTCTCCCTAACCAAACAAACCTATTACAGTACTCTCATAAACCAAAACAAATCAAATCCTATTTGCTACATTCAACACCCTTCTACACCCCTCCCCTCAGATACACTAACCCATCTTTACTTCCCCCAAGACTTTGCAATATTATTCAAAAGAAAAGTAGATAGTATCCACAAACAGATAACTATTTCTCCAGATAATACGGAATTACTTCTACCTAAATATCCTCCTGATTTTCTGAATTCCTTTTTTCCTGTTACCCAGTCTGAAGTTTCTCAACTTCTCTCTTCCTCTCCTGTCATAACCTGCTTGCTTGGCCCCATACCTTCTTTTCTACTAAAGCACTGCTCTTCTGCCTTTGTACAAGCCCTAACACACCTGTTCAACTCTTCCATGTCCTCTGATATATTTCCTTCCTTATTCAAACAGGTCTCCCTTAAAACCATCCTCAAAAAGCTACACTGGACTCTCGATGCCTCTCTAACTACCATCCTATCTCTTTCTTGCCTTTGGCTTCTAAACTTCTGGAATGTCTGGTCTTCACCCACCTTACCAACTATTTGCATACCTGTCATCTCCTAAACCCTTTGCAATCTGGCTTTCAACCAGGATACTCTACGGAGACTGCTCTGTGCCAACTTGCAAATGATCTCCAGATTGCCAAAGACAAGGGATATTTTTCTATCCTTATCCTCCTGGACTTAACCTCTGTATTTGATACTGTTGATCACACCCTACTCAGTCAGATTCTCCATGTGCTTTATGTCCATAATCAAGCTGCATCTTGGCTGCCCTCTTACCTTTCTGATTGCCCCTTATTTGTCTCCCATGCTAATGATGCTTCCTCTCTTATGGAGCGAAAAAACCCAAAACATTTTCCATCTTCTTAATAATTCTCATGCTTAACAGGAGCCAGGGAGCAAGAAGGAGCATTTCTTTGAGGCTGCAAAAGACATTCCCGAAATTCCTTTTGGTCTGGTAATCAGTGAAGATATTTTTTTACATGTTGGAATCACTACAAATATGGTTGCAGTACATAAAAAGGTAAATGAGAATTAACTACCATAATGTAATAGGGATAATCCAGTTCACTAAGAACAAATATGTAAACCCAAACACAAGTTTTCTATTAGAAATATAACAAAGCTTTTACAAGAGTATCAGTTATGTCTAAATTACCTAAAAAAGTCTTATAAACCTTGTTTAGCTTCCAAAGGCTCTTGTTAGCAGTATACTTTAAGCATTCATACCAGCTTAGGTTTATTTCCATGGAATGAAGAAAATAAACCACCTTAGTTGTTTTCTTGGAATCAGAAAACATTTTTTTGCAAAGAGGAATATAACCCATCTATTATATCAATATTATTTTTATTAAAATACTGCATTTCCCCAAAAATTAGACAGAGTCTTATATTCATTTTTGCTCTTAAAGATGCAATAGGTCTTATTTTTGGGGGTGTCTTATTTTAGGGACATGGTACTGGTACAGTATGTTTCCAATACTTTACTTCTAAGCTTTAAAAAATTGTACTAGGTCTTATTTTCGGTGAAACACGGTAGCAGACATTGAGCACACATGGTTGTTTATGTTTTAGTCTAGATATAAGAAATGTCTCTTTCAAACCTCCCAACATTCCCTTTTAGAGAGGGACACCTATGGGAAAACACAGTGAGCAAGGCTGTACTGCAATATATTTGATCTCTATCAGGTAAATTTCACACCTCTCTTTCTTTTAAAGGCAATTTTGGTCTGTATGCCTAGTACAGGTCTGAATATATTGCAGTAGAATCTTTCACACTGAGTTTTCCATAGGAATGCAGGGAGGTATGCTGTTTGCAATGTGTGAGGTAGGGCATTTACAACAGTTCAAGAACAGGGCAGTTTGGATGCAAGAAATATATCCGTGTACTGACCGCTCAATCTCCTCAGCTGTAGAATTATAAAAGGGTTCTCAGGAGGCAATGGACGACTTTACAGCAAGCTCAAAACACAGTTCTCCGGCACTCCATGCAATAGTAAAAAAGCTTTTTATTGATACCACATAAGGTAGTTAAAATTGACACTGATTAAAATACAAAGAATAGTTTGGATGCAAGGAAATGAGTTACATTTCTTTAATATGTTCTTCCACACATAGTTTATAAGGCTGAAAACAGACACAAGCCCATCCAGTTCAGCCTATTTTCCTGCAATGTTGATCTAGAGCAGGGGTCTCAAACTCAATTTACCCGGGGGCCGCTGGAGGTAGAGTCTGGGTGTGGCTGGGCCGCATCAGGTTTTCCACAAGAAAACAACAGATTAAATACAATTAATAGCCCTGCGGGGGCATTCAACAGCTTTGTGGAGCAATATGCAGCTTTGCTGGGTGATTTGTATCTGCTGGGGAAATTAGCGGCTCTGCGGGGCAATGTGCGGCTTTTTGGGCTACTGGCGCATCTGTGATTTTTTTAACTTTTTTTTATTATAATTGGGGGTAAATTTTATGGCTGGGGACAATGGGGGGTATTGTGGGGTCACTGGAGTGTGTGGGAGTATTGTGGGAGGGCATTGGGATTTATTTTAATATTTTACATTGGTGGCTGTGGGGAGAATCAGGGGTGGCTGTGGGGGGGAAGGGGGTCGGGGGAGGATCAGGGGTGGCTGTTGGGGGGTTGGTGGGGGAGTCTTACCCCACCGGCAGAGTTTGTCAGCACGTGCTTTGCTATTAGATTTTTCTTTAAAAAAAATGCTATGGTTTCATTTTGGTTTACTGGATCCATGTCATGAATATGTGTTGCTTTAGCTCAACAGGATCTAATGGCAGTAAATAGGTATTTATTAATGCAACAGAAAAAATATGCCTGAAAAGATCATTCTGATAAGAATCAACACAAATAAAATTAGGACATAGCAGAGGCAGGTCTGGCTAGTTTTAAGCCCTGGGCGAACCACCCCCGAACCACCACCACCACCACCACCAGCCAGCCAGCCAGCCACAACTCAAAGCCCCAAACCACCAACTTCAGGAAGTTATGTTTTGAGTTGTTTTTTTTTTTTTTTTATTGTGGACAGCGCTCCTGCGCCCTCAAATAGATTGCTCCCTGGGCTGTTGCACACACCGCCCATAGCTAAAACCAGCCCTGGACATAGAATTCATGCTGAAAATAAGTTAGGATTTAATTAAATGTCCAATAAAAAAGGAATTATTTTGTTGTCAATTTTAACAGAGGCAACTATAGTTAAAGGTGAACTAAAGGTGATGTAAGAAAAAAGACATATAAAAAACACCTTATAGTAAGTTGAAATATTGCAGTCACAGCTTGAGTTGTCATATCACTGCATGGAGGCAAACTTAACAGCACTTAGGATAACAGAGGAGCCAGCGCAAAGCTCCGCCCACCTAATAAAATCTGAGGTGCAAAAGGGGTTACATGTCATTAAGCTCATTGCGGGGCCAATGAGAACACTCCCCTCACTGGCAAAAAAAAAAAAAAAAAAAAGTGCAATGAGCGTGATGATGTGTGAGTTCTTTTGCATAAGTGGGCAGAGCTTTGCGCTGGCTTCTGCATCATCCTAAGCGCTGTGAAGCCTGCCTCGGTGCCGTGCAATTACAGCACAGTTCAAGCTGTGACTGCAACGGTTCAATTTACTATAGGGCATTTTTTTTAATATGTCTCTTTTTTTTAATTTCACCTTTAGCTCTCATTTAAACTGACAGCAATGAGACAAAATCATCAGGGCATCACATAGTTATGTGTGTGATTTAAAATATGTTTTTGTATAACTATATTCAGAGATGTTAACATTTACTGATTCGTTAGGCTACACTTGTAAACTATTTAATATTGGAAGAAGAATTTGAAGGCAAGTTGGACTTGGTGAGATTAATAAGGATGTACATCATGGATTTGGTGACTGAGTATAATTTAGAGGTAAGCAACAACATAACACACAGTTATTTTTTTGTTGTTGTTGTACCGCAACACAATTTCCAATGTTTGTAATGTTTAGTAAACTATATGATCATTAAAAGAAATTACTTTAATTCTAAAAAAAAAAACTTTGATAAGTTTTTGTGATTGTACAAAGGATGGATTGACTTCAGCATGTTCAGTCTTACTTTTCAACTGAGCTACAAACTATCTTTATGGCAGAGGTAATGCTCTGTCAGACCTAGGGCTGCCAATAACCATTTGCTTTCATCACTTCAGTTTGTAAGCACCTTTAGTCAGCAGTGTTATGGAGTCGGGGTAGCCAGGGTGATGACCTGATACTTCTGTCACCAATTGGCATTCTTCAGGGTGATTCCCCCTGTCTCCTCTTAGACTGTAGCAGCTCTTTGGGGGTTAAAGTCCAAATTGTTGCGCATAGGTGCAAATTCGACAGATAAAGACAGTCGCAATAGGCTGCTACTGTCGCAGTCGCGACTTTACAATGAGAATATTGTCACAGTCACGACTTTATTATAGGAAAATTGTCGCAATATTAACTTTAAAAAATTGTCGCATCTTTACAATGGGGAAATTGTCACGGATTTGCTATGGGAATCCGCTGTTTGAGAATTCGACAAAGTCCCTTAAGTTCCAGTTTACTCTGAGGATCCCTTATTTGAAACCCACTCAGAGATTGGATCATTCTACCTGAATCCTGAGCGAGTTAAAAAAGAACTATGATGTAAATGAATACTGACCTGATCGATCTAGAAGCAGTACACTGATTGACTAAAGTGAAAATTGTTGAAGTGAATTCTCACCACTTTGGTTAGCTGCGCTCTGATTCTCTATTCCTTATTTACTAAACACCAGATTCCCATAGCAAATCCGCGATTGCGTCAAAATTCCCTTAGTAAAGTCACGACCATGGCCCTAATGCACCATAGTGCGAAGTGAGCTGTGAAGCGTTTGGCTCACTTCGCACTTGGTGTTCTGCGCCCGCTGATGTCCTGCACGCGGACATCAGCATGCACATAATACCATATGCGAAGTGAGCCGAACGCTTCGCGGCTCACTTCGCACTATGGTGAATTAGGGCCCATATCAGTAACAGTCTATTATATGGTGTGCAAATGTCATTAGCTGGTGAATTTGTCACATTGTAGAGTTTACTGAATACCAGAATATGGGGAAGTGGCGAATTTACACCTTTATTCACACAATTTGGACTTTAGTCAATAACCCCCTAAGTGTACTGCTGCTAGATCAGTACCAGCGGGACTCACGTAACCCAGAAGCGAGGAGAAGCAGCTATGTATTCATCTGATGATCTTGGTTTGTGGATTGTCAGATGAACACTGATCTAGCAGCAAGTACACTAGACGTTTATTGACTAAAGGGAGAATTCTCAAATGGCAGTTTCCCATAGCAAATCCACAAAAATATTCCTATTGTAAAGTCACGACTGTGACAATATTCTCGTTATAAAGACGCGACTGCGACAGTAGCAATCTATTGCGACTGTCTTTACCTGGCAAATTCACACCTATATGCAACAATTCGGACTTTAGCCAATAATCCCCATAGTGTGCTGCTTCTAGATCAATCAGGGAAGTATCGATATGCACTATAGCTCTCCTTTAAGATAGGGGAGTAGTTTAAGGAAGCATAGGAAATCAAACTACAACCTGCAGCCATGATTCTGCTTCAAGAGAAAGCCAAATCTTCTTTTCTTCTGTTTCAGTGTTGCAATCCTCTTCAATGTTGTTAGAGAAGAGTTGTGAACCAGTAGAGTATTGTGATGCCGCAACATAAGAAAAGAAGATCAGCTCTATCTTGAAGGAGGCAGAGCTGGAGGTGTGATTGGAAAGTATTTTTACCTCCCTGCTTAAGAATCACCCCTAGGGAAAACAAACTTTAGTTTTCCTTTAAAAATGGTATATAAATTGCTCCAAGAAAATATCTAAAAATGTATATAGAATTTAGTTATATACTTTACTTTAGTGACCATTTCTTTATAAATGTTCGTATTGGAAAATACCATCAGATAATGGAAATGCTGTCCTATGAATTCAATACAGTTTCTACTGATGTTTTTTTCCCCCAGACCCAAGTGACTATTTTTGATGTCCCCATTGAAAGTCACATCCTGCTCTTTACCTCCAGAACCTCTGAGTCATTTAGAACCATTTATGAACATTTTGAGTCTGTGGCCATGGAGTTCAGAGGAAAGGTTTGTACTGAAATATACTGACACACACTGTAAAGGCTAAATATAACATGTGAATTCATTTAGTTATAAAATAAAATTTACATGGAAAACAGAATTCCAATAATTAAATTGCTTTGGTCTAAATGAATTCTACCTTCATAAGACAAAACACATCAGATCTACCTTAAACCGTACCTGTCACCTCCAAACTCTAATACTAATTTAGCTTGTGCTAATAAAATAAACATTTTTGTAAATATATATGTATTTTTAAAAAATGTACCTTTATACAGTGTTTCTCTCTGTCATCTTCCCTGTCAGCCTGACTTTTCTTTCCGGAGTTTCTGGTTGGGTGGGGCTAAACAATGACTGACATTATAGCTCCTCCAATCAGATCCCTTAAATCACGATATAGTAGATATCTGTTTGTAGGAGCTATAATGTCAATCATTTAGCCCCACCCAACCTGACTCCGAAAGAAAAGTCAGGCTGTCAGGGAAGATTACACAGAGAGAAACGCTGTATAAAGGTACATTTTTAAAAATACATATAAATTTACAAAACATTTATTTAATTAGCACATCCTAAATAAGTATTAATTTTGAGGTGACAGGTGCACTTTAAAAATGAATCATGGCATTACACTGATGTAATTTTACTGTGATGTTCAGGTGAGTAGTGGCTTGCACATGTTAATAACTATAAGTTTCAGTATGGTATAGAAGACAAGCAGAGAGATATCACTAAATCGTTTTAAAGGAGTACTAAAGGTGGAAATAAAAAAATAGTTTAAACAATACCTTACATTAATTAAAAAGCGATTACTGATAGCAGATTGGGTGTAGACGTGTATGAGCACAAAGGTAGAATTCATAGCGCTCTGTCCGAAGTTTTCCTAGTGTTTACTTACTGCCTATTTACTGATATATCGGCGGTACAGAGGATTTTTAATTTATGCACGGCATTGTTTAAACTAGATAACTTTCATTTCCACATTAAGGAAATCAAAATTAAATAGCGAAAATCATAGCATAAAGGCATAGTGTAAGAGTGTGCCTAAGTGTGGAGATATATACGAACTTCGTAATACCTTTTGGTTTAATATTTAACCTTAAAGCAACAATTTTGCAATTTTTCCTGACCATTTGTCACTTTTAAATGACTTTGCAGTTGATATAATTACCCAGTTCCACCCTATGCAATTTATAGTTTGCAGGTGCTTTTCCCTCACCTACTTCCTTGACTGAAAGACTTTAGAATTCTGAATACCCCAGTCTTGCAGGTGTGCAGTTTTATATAGATGTTGCCGTCAGCTTTGGTCTAATTTGTTTTATAATGGATTACAAGGCCACTGACGTTGGATTCTAAACTGATCAGCTAAAAAGAAGTAGGTGAGAGACTAATGGCTTTTGTAAAAAAAAGCATTTATACATTCTAAATCACTGAATATATACTGTATATATATATATATATATATATATATATACCTATATGTAATACATATGTCATATATTTAACTGTAACAACATTAGTAAATAACTTTTGGAGACTGGACTATTCCTTTAAGCACACATTTAAAGGACCAATACCATCAGAGAAAGAAAATTGAATATTTAGATTGACATAGCAGTTATTCCTATGCAGTAACTGTAAAAATGTCATTTATGAAGTTAAATTAATGACATTTATTGGTTTGTGCTGGTTTCTTGGGCACTTCATTAATATGTGTTATTGAAAGTGCCACAGGAAACAATGTGACTAGAGGGGATTTGTTCACTTAGTAGATAAAAGACATTTGTAATCACAAGGATGAAGAACAAACTCAGAATAAGAAATTCAACTTCAATAAATACATTTTAGTAGTACTATGCAAGAAGAACTACCATGCCAATGGGGATGGGATTTTTTTTCTGTTTTTGGTATTACTGAGCCTTTAAAATGATATGTATTGGGAAGTTCAGTAGACCAAGGGGGGAATTCACCGTTCAGCGAAGTGAGCTCCGAATCCTTTGGCTCACTTCACAAATGGTGTTATGCGCTCGCTGATGTCCTGCACGCAGACATCAGCGAGCGTTTTAAAGGGATTCCCATCTCGGCGAGAGCAAAAGAGTTGCCTCGCCGAGACTGCAATCCCTTTAAAGCGCTCGCTGATGTCTGCGTGCAGGACATCAGCGAGCGCATAACACCATTTGTGAAGTGAGCCGAAGGATCCGGAGCTCACTTCGCTGAATGGTGAATTCCCCCAAATGTGTAAATCTGGGATAGCAGTTCATTGGTTGGCCATTAATTCATTCAGTGATTCATTCTTTGCCAGCTTGTCTTTATATTTGTCGACACTGATGAAACCCGCAATGGCCGCATATTTGAGTATTTTCGCATCACTGAAGTTGACACTCCTGCAGTCCGTATCTACAATGTGACTAGTGATGTGAAGTACAGAATGCCAGCTGACAAAGTTAGTTTGGAAAATCTACAGACTTTTTGCCAGCATTACCTGGATGGAAAGGCTAAGGTAAGGATGAAAATGTATGGTACCCAGTTATAAGAAAATAATACATAAAGTTTATTATATATAAAACAATAAATCTTGATGTAGACAACATCTTACTGTTTAGATGGGCAGAGGAGTGAAATCATGAATGATATCTGGGCTTGCCTGTAAAGGTTGTCAAACAACGCAAATGAAAACATGTCTAATGTGCATTCTTCAGTCAAAACAATCCCTTACTTTTATATACCCCATAAAGTATATATTTTCTGAAAGTAGAAAACCTTCAGGTATCCAGCCATGCTATGTTTGTTGTTGCATGTATGTGGCAGTATGTATAAATGTATATTTTTATTTATAAAGCGCCACAAGGTTAGGTTGCTCTGTACAATCCAGTAATAATACAGACAAGGGTAAAGTGCGGAACAAAGAACAAGTGAAGTAAATTACAGGCATATAATCAAGAAAATACATCACTCTAAGGGGTAATTCACCAAAGAGCGAACTTACCCTACGATCGTTCACTTCAGTACGCATATCCTGTTATGCGCTTGCTGATGTCCTGCACGCAGACATCAGTGAACGCTTTAAAGGGATTCCAGTCTCGTGCGGCGTCTCAAGTAGAGCTTCGCGAGCTTCACCGAGACTGGAATCCCTTTAAAGAGCATAACAAGATACACATATTGAAGCGAACTATCGCAGGGTTAGTTCACTCTTTGGTGAATTACCCCCTAAGTGCCAGTCCATGATAGAAACAAGAGAACAGAGGTCCTCTATGCCCCATAGAGCTTACAATCTAAGTAAGAGGAAGACTTACATAAACATATAGGATGGTAACAAGTGCAGTAGGATAAAGTGACAGTTCATTTGGCTATAGGTGCCAATTAAATAAGAAAATAAATATAGATTTTGAATATAATATTATATAATATAATATTGCATAAATATTAATATAGAAATGAAAATTAGTGCTCCAAGAGGTAAGATTTTAATTTAGATTTGAAGATATTGATGGATTGCTCTTGGCGAAGGTAGAGGGGTATAGAATTCCATAGATAAGGGGTAGCAAGAGAGAAGGGTTTAAGACGAGAACAGGCAGTCTTGGTGAGGGGTTCCTTAAGAAGTTTGCCTTGTGAAGAGCAGAAAATAATCAGTTCAGTTTTATCAAGATTTATTTTGAGATTGGGCCGTGCCATCCAAGAGGAGATAGCCAGGAGACAGTTTGAGATTTTAGTATTGACTTCAGGTGTTAGCGCAGAGGCAGATAAGTAAAGTTGGGTGTCATCAGCATACAGGTGGTATTTAAGACCAAACGAGCTGGTGACATCACCCAGGGATAGCATGTACAGGGAGTACAGGAGAGAACCAAGGACAGAGCCTTAAGGCACCCCCACACTAAACAGGATTGGAGAGGAAGTGTCATTACCACAGTAGGCAAAGAAGGAACGATCAGAAAGGTAAGAAGTCAGCCAAGATTCAGCTTAATTACGGACACTAAGTGCATGGAGAATCTTAGCAAGCAGAGAGTGATCAACAGTATCAAATGCAGACAGAAAATTAGAAAATCATTTGTAAGTTTGCACAGAGCAATCTCTGTAGAGCATCCTGGTTGAAAACCAGATTGCAAAGGGTCCAAGAGATGATGAGCATGGAAATAGTTAGCAAGGCAGGTGCAGACCAGTTGTTCCACAAGTTTAGAAGCTAAAGGCAAGAGAGAGAGAGAGCACGGTAGTGTCAGATTCACTACAA
>WMED01010920.1:0-15520 GCA_019650415.1 Pipa parva | reverse complement strand
ATATATATATATATATATATATAAAATAACAAATACAGAATAACCCCTATTATATATATACAGTATATATAATAACTCACATGAGATTCAGATTGTAGTTCTTCATTTTCATATAAAACAACCAAAATATTTCATAAAATAGTAATAAAAACATATATTAAAAAAAAAATCCTGTTAAAAAACAGCAGTTGCAGATTTGCCATAATTATTCACTAAGGTGTGAATTGGACTGTTGAATTTGCAAACAGTGGATTCCCATAGCAAATCCGCTACAATTTCCCCATTGTAAAGTCGCAACAATTTTTTAATGTTAAGATTGCGACAATTTTCTCATAATAAAGTCGAGACTGCAATAATATTCTCATTATAAAGACGCAACTGTGACAGTAGCAGCCTATTGCAACTGTCTTTATCTGGCGAATTCGCACCTATACGCAACAATTCAGACTTTAGTGAATAACCCCGAGTCTCCGAATAGTTGCATAAAGCTGTGAATTCGTGTCTATGCTCCACCTCCCCATGTTCGCTTATCGAGAAAAGTCTGTGAAGAGGCGAATACATGACCAATCTGGGCAACTACACAAATCAATTGTTTGACTTCGCCACTTCAGACTAGCAAATGGGGGGGGGGGGTTTGATTGCAGGGCTCCAGTGTTGTGTAAGGCGACTATTCATTCAAAAGTGGCAATGGTGACTGCGACTAAGTGACACCATGACTTAGGGACAAGGTGACAATAGGGACAATAGAAACAGAATATTGGCAGAATACAGTTAGTGGGATATGGTGAGACTGACATCACTGCCCTTCCCTTGTTGAATTTACCTCACTCCACATGACTTCTCATCTGACTAGGCCACACTACACATGCGACAGTGTCCGCCTGTTCAACAAGTGTATTTTTCACTTAGTCAATAGTGAGAAGTGAATTTGTGACTATTTTGGCAATGTGACTCGAACTGTAGTGAAGTGAATTCAAAAGGTGAATTCTCACTTTAGTCAATGAGGCTCTGACTCTTGTCTAAGGCAAAGTCCTATAAAAGGTCCAGGAAAGCCAGAAAAAGAAAATTGACTTTCGGAACTGGCAAAAGTTATCACCTACACAGTACTTACATATGTTATCTCTGAAACCTTAATTGGGCTTTCTGGAGCACTTCATTAACTTGTACTGTTTGACGTTCCATAGAAAACAATGGAACTAAGCAGGGATTACTTTTTGGTTTTTTACAGCTAAAAGTTGACTGCAACCACAAAACAGAAAAACGAACACAAAACAATCAAATCTGAAATTCAGCTTCAGCAGGGATAACATTAAAACAAACTCTTATGCAGGAATAACCAAATGAGATTTTTTTTCTCTCTAGTTAGAGAATTGCTGTGCAAATGTATGCATAAAGCATAGCATGTTACATCTTCTGTTTATTTCCCATTCAGACCTGGTACGCCTAAACTATTTGAAAGGAACATCTGATGAACATCCTGCGTGTATTTAAATGCAAGACTCTTGTGAGGCTGTTTCACTGGTGTTGTAAACCTTGTTAAAAATCATAAAGCAGTGAAGGCCTCTTTCGTTTATTTCCTCTAGGGTTCATGGAAAATATAAAACTAGGTATACTCATTTATATTTAGATAGATGATGAAAAACACTTTCATCTGAAAGTAACATGCCTAAAGAAACTTCAGCTTATTTACTACAAACACAATAATCATTTTATATTAAATCCTCGTTCCCACAGTATGGAGGTGGGGTATCGTGGAATATATTAATGAAAAAGATCACCGAAAACAGCCACATACTGTCAATTATCTTGGTAAGGGGTGAATAATCAAAAGGAGAATGATAATCCTCAAACAAATTAAAATATTAAAGGTTAGCTAAAGTCACTCGCTGACAAGCAAAATCCTAGCCAGCCCACGCCTTGCTAAAATACTTCCCTAGGCTTACCTTTAGGCTTTTAGTTGTCCATTACACACTGAAATGGAAAACTCAGGCAGCTCAGAGAGTAGGGGGCTTCAGGACTGCTCCTCAGCCCTCTGACTCAGAATTGATGCATAAGCCATTTTGATAAGCCCAGTGAGACACATGCAAACTGGGTTTGTTAATTCAACTGGGGGAGATTTTTTTTTTAAATCTCTTCAGTAGCAGCCCTGTTCTTTTCATCTGAGCATTGAATTAAATAGCTCAGCCCACTGCCTGGCTGAAAGAGTTCATTTAGCATGCCAACAATCTGGTGACTTTAGCTACCCTTTGACTTGCTGCCAATTGATTTCAGCTACAGCAGTGTGCATGTCCTCATACTTTCTATCCAACATACCTCTAGGCCAGGGGTCAGCAACTTTTTTGGCTGAGATAGCCATATAGTGCAGCTCTGCTCAGCCCTTTTGAATCCAGAGCTACTGATGTCATATGTGATGTCACATAGGTGATGTGAGTGGCTCCGGATTGGCTAGCAACCCAGAAGCACGGTGAAGTCAATGGCTCCGGATTGGTTAGCAACCCAGAAGTACTGAGAGCTTTGACTCTACAGCGCTTGCCGGTGATCAACCGGCAGACTGTGATAAGCGGTGCTTGCATGTGAGCATTGCTCATTACAGTCAAAGAGCCAGGTGCAGCCATCAAAAGAACCTCATCTGGCTCGAGAACCATAGGTTTCTAACCCCTGCTCTAGGCTCATTAATGTATCAAGTGTAGAGAGTCTATGGGGCTTGTTAATCAGTATATTCTAATACAAATGTTATTGTTTTTGACATTTTTGTTCTTTTTTCTGTTTTGCACTTGGCTGGTGATGACTTTTTTTTCACTAAATATTTTTTACCAAAATGAAATGAAATTGAAAGGAAAATGTGCAGTTCAGAGTTTGAAAAATACAAATTTTGTTTTTGGTGGCAACAATTTTTGCTTTATTTTTCATTTCCACCAAAAATACCCATAGGCCCTTTAGAAATAACCATGAAACACTACCAGAAGAGCAGTTAATCAATATGGTACCTTGTAGAGTAAAAACTAAATCTAGATACAAAGGAGACTAGAAAAGGGTTATGGGCTACTTGAAAGGTGTTGGGTTACAAAACAACAGTGAGAAAACATAAGAGAGGTTATTTATTTGTAAATCAGGCAATCTTTTCAGAAATGCAATTTCAAAGTAAAACAAAACCTGTATGAAAACTTCAGAATGAGGCCTTTTAGTTATTGAGTAATGTGAAGTTCTCAGTGCCTCAGCGAGAGACAAGACAAATCTGTTCACTTCTTAAATATTTCACATCAAACAAAAATTACACTGACTCATTCTTCAAAAAAATAAAAGGCAAGGAAGATGCTGTGAAGGCCACACAAGCAATAATATCTACATTTCTTTTTGCAAATTCTAACATATTAAATAGATTTCTGAGACAAAACTACATGCTGGGCTTGAGTGATGATCTAATCCAAAAGAAATAAACCTATTAGGTGTCTTTATACGAAACTCACTTTCTATAAATTCATCCTAATGGCATTTGTCCATCCGTGCGCTAGACTGATTACAGCAATAATCAGTTTTCCCTATGAGTCGGATGGCTCACATTCGAGATAAAGGGCAAGGCGATGAGAAGATAAATTTACAGAAAATAAAGTTTCACAGCAGAACATATGTGCACAAAGTATATCATAAATATAAAATCAGGACATCTTCATCTGCAGTAAATTGCACTGGTTTAAATATGTATTTTTAATATATCAGTATTAGGAATGAAAATTGAATTTTCAGTAGCTTCTATGATAGACAAACTGTAGCTACCACTGTACCATAGAGCAGTAAAGTTACATGTACAGAAACAAACAATTCAGCCAAATGACTCAACCGAGATCAAAGGCGAAATGTAAGGATAAAGAGCGATCACTGGATCATAAAGTCTTTTCAGATGTCGGTATATTTTAAAATAAAAAATATAAACACGGTATAAACACAGTTTTTTTAAAACAAAAAATATAAACACATTTTTTCTAAAGGTAATTCTACTTACCGTGAAGCTTCAATCCTGTACCAGTACTGGTCATTAATATCCAAGTCTGGATATTCCACACGTCCAACCCCAGATCCTACATCCCATAAAAAGTTGACTTTTCCTTTCCTCATGTCTATAGCCAGAAAGTCCGTCTAAGTCAATGAAATGTACTTGAATCATTATAAGCATTAAAAATGTAATGATAAACTGCAGAAGTAAGCAGGCTTTGTCAATTGCTTCTCTATCAATTTAAATAATCCTACTCTTTCTGGTGTATTAAATGTACAAAGGAATATTGTGTATATATACATACTGTACATATAAGTTAGGAAAGGGTGGTCCTGTTGGTCCACAGTAATTGGTGAGAACGTGAGACTTGAGAAAGGGAGGAAGGCTTGTCTATGACTGTTAGTCCAATAAAATAAGTTATCATCAAGCACTGCAATACAAATCTTATGTATATATGTGTAAGTTAAGATAGAGTGATTGTGTTATGACACCTTTTTTATTGGACTAACAGTCAGTTTACATAGACAAGATTTTGAGAAATGCCCTCTCTCCTCAGGTCAAAGGCAATGCTCTGAGTATTGCTTTTGACGTGAGGAGCACTGCCTGCCCTTGAAAACATTTCTGTGGATGCCCATGTCACGTAGCTCACTATTTTTTCCAAATTCAATTTATTTTTAACCCATGTTTTTTGTATGTTTGTAAAATATAGACTGTATGTATGTTGGTGTCTTGGTATACTATGTGCATTAGATCCATTAACATCAATGGCAAACATATACTTTTATGTTCCTCTTAGCAAAATCTGAACTGGGACAATCTCGATTCTTTATTATGCAGAAAATGATCTGTTTTCAACAGTTTGATGGCATCGCTGGAGCATTTTCTCACATGGGTATTAATGCCTTTGATTAACACGTATAGAAATGTTATTGGCACATAAAGTGGTTAGCCAATGGCATTGTTTTCATACTGGCATTTACTGATATTACAATAGGAGTGGTTCAGATATGTACCCACAGGTGATTTACAGCAAATAGAAAATGGTTTGTTTGTTCATTTCATACAGCAGTGGCCTAGGATTCCTATAAAATATCTTTGTTATTATATAGAGCAATCCACAAATGGACCCGAATAGTGCAAGATTGTGCATTAGAATAGTGTCAAATGAACTGTAGCATGAAAAAGTGTCATCAGAGTTGTGTTCGGTGATACACAAAAGTGTTTGGATTGTGGACGAATCGTGACTTCATTGCACTCTGCACCAATTTATTACATTTACAGTGTACAACACAGTTCACCACTGTGCTGCACTGTTGCACTTGCACACAAAACCTGTCTACACCAATTACACATTGCACTTTGTCACCATCACAAATTATTTTTTTGATGGTATTACACTAGGGGAGTCCCCCCTTTCTTTTTATTTCAATCTGTTCCAGTTTCCAGCGCTGCCACCAATTTCTGTACATCAGAAACACATTGGACATTCTCATTTGAGGTCATTGGGTAGATGACCTTTTGTGGTACGAGCGTAGGACTTTCCACGCCATTGGACTTTTAACTCATTCCCTTTGGACATAATTCGCAGGTCGTTTTGCTGTAACTTCAAATGTGTATTTCATGCTGGCATTGTGTCTTTATATATTTTTATTTATTTATATTGAATATTGCTTTAAAGGTTTTTAGTTCATTACATCGGCGCTATACCTTATTTGGCAATTCCTCTTCAGGTTTGTGATTGTTTAATAATGATTAGCTATAAAACTAACTGGAGCATTACCAAATGCATCATATATACTAATTGTGAATTAAAGCAATATTCTGCAAGTCATGTTATATTTCACACTGGGAGAAAGTAATGTTTATAGTTTTCCCATCTCTTTACATAAGCACTTACAAACTGCTTGCTTCCAAGATAAAACAACAGGTTGTCTGGAGCGTCTGTCTTCACATTTAGAATAATAGTGTTGAATCTGCCTTTCTTAATGTCAGGTTTATAAGTGCGTATACAGTCCCCTCCAGATGACACAGAAACCTTTATCTGCAAGCAGACAAAATAACCAGTTATTTTAGTTTTTTTTCTTCTTTGCAACAATCCTGAGAGGAAATATCATATTTGTATTAGATACTTTAGTCATCTTTGGAAAAACAATCATAAGAAAAAAAATTGCTTAAAGCTCTTTTACTTAATTTTTTTGTTTTAATGTTTTCCTCTGTACTGTTATGAGAATTAAATCCTATTCAAATGACGTTTTGATATGGCAGTCTACAGAGCAGGTCTTCACTAGATAACACGTCAAGTTTTCCCATTCGCAATGTCTCTTGTAAACGTGTTTTGGCTTAGGAGAAAGATAAATAGAGATGTCACGAAATAAAAAGTGAGTTTGACACTGCAATGATTCTCTCTTTAAGGGGGATATTTATAAAGCATCAGGAACTTAATTTCAATTTCCCTTTCGATTTAATTCATTTCGATTGAATTTCTTTTTCCATCGCATTTAATGACCTTTGCAATAATCCTTACTAAATGGTATACTTAGTGCTGCAATGATACCATCACCCCCATCATCTCCTACCTAGCGCCAAGCAAAGTCCCTTTCTACAGGATTGGCTTCATACTGCTGGCCCAGAATAACTACTTTTTCTACAGTTTTACCAAGAAACCCACCTATGTGCTTTACCACTGAGCGACACAAATCAACTGCAAAACTGATATGGCTTTGAAATTCAGTTCTCCAAAGTAATGGGTCATATTCTATATATGCACGGAAACCGAGAGGAGGAGAATTTGCTTACAGAATTTGCTTGCTTTCGTGCTTGATTTATCAGTTCTTTAATCTGTGATATATTCTTCCCCAGGTTTTCTTGGAGCTCTTTGATAGGTTTAAGTTTATCCAGTAATCGATCTGCTTCTTTTTCAAGGTGTTTTACTCGATCATCTGCATCTGTAACTGTAGCACAACAAAACAACGGCATGTTCTGTTATTAATAGACTCAGGGGGGAATACAATATATAACAATGTATAACTATATTAGGGGTCAGTACAAAGATCTTTCCCACAATCTATTCACATCAAGAACTGTAAGTATTTAAATCTTATTATTTGTAGATAAAAATATTCCTTTCACAGTCCTTGTTAAAGTGGAAAGAATGGATGATTACAATAAATGAACATATGATTGCTCTTTATACCCCATTTCCATGTCCTCCCTTGATTAGGTTTGAATTTCATTGGATTAGTTAATAAAAAATGAACTAACAGGAGCGAACATAGCTTTGGATTTTTTTGCTCGCATTTATTTTCAAACACAAATAAATGAACAAACCCATTGGGAAATCCAAACGTTTCAACAGTACCTGGTATAAAGAAGCAGACTGGGTATAACCCAAGCCTCTCATTAATGGATTGTACTGCACTGCTTTGGCAAATCCCAAATAACTCTACAAAAGTTATCATCACCCAAGAAATCAAATGACCATTTGGATTAGCTTGGCAGTTATTCAGTTTCAAATACAGCACTTAAAATGTAAATGTTAAAACCATCAATTGTATTGCTTTCAGCCTGTTTTAGCTTTACTGATTGCAGCCCAGTTAAACAGACCTCAGCAAGTCATCAGTTGTTGTGTGGTGCCTCAGTTAATATAAATTTAAGAAGTGTGCCCTTAAGCCCAATTTTAAAGCTAAGTATCATACTGTCATGGGCAGAAAGCCCACCGTGGGATTTGGCTTAGGAACACTGTGAGGCATGGAGTCTAAGAAGGACCTGGTCTTCACCTTTAACCTCCGCAAGGAGGAACTGGGCTTTGCTGCAAGAGATCCCAAGGTTGCGACCCCCGAGCGTACCCCCTAGGGTGGTAGATAGCACAGGAATGAGAACCAGACTTGAGAACAGGGAGGACACACAGTGGAGTACTGTCACTTTAATAGTGAGGATCACCAGGGAAGCTGACACTTTAATTAGTACAACCAGGGACAACAGGAAGGTAGTAGGATAATGCTGAAACAGGGAACAGCAAGGAGTCTGTATTAGCTGGAAGCTTAGGCACCGAGTGCCCAAACTATCCAGCTTTTAAGTCTCCGCTGTGTGTTAGCGCAGGGGGAGCGCTCCCGACACGCACGTTCATAAAAGACAGGCAGACGTGGTACGTGCGGCTACGAGACAAGCAGGCATGAGTTGACCTGCCAGGTAGGAACTGATCACAGCAGCAAACGCCGACCATGACACATACTTTATAGACACAGGACAGAATTCTGAAAGCACAATTTGAATACATAGTAAATACATTAAAGTTTTCTGATGTTAATGTTATTCCTTAGCAAGATTCTGTTCTGGCTGGGCCCATCATAAAGTTCAGCACATTCAGAAGCTGGGACATAAATTTAATTCTAAACACTTGAATGGTGGTGGCTAGTGGGAACGTGGAGGAGAGAGACCTCTTTAACATATGCTCCTGTTCCCTTGGGGCAACTTGATGTTAGAAAGAAAAATGTAATAAGGGCCATCCACCTTTTCTTTTCATCCTGGCTTTCTTAGTGTCTGTATACCAGGGAACCTCCAGGATTTAACTACCCCCCATAAAATCTTTTAAAGCCCCCAAATCCACTAACCCTGGGACTGTTTGGGGAACACTGGGAGTCAACAAATAAGCTTGGCAAGACACTGGTCACTGCACCCTAGCTCAGTGGCAGGAGTAAGAGAAAAGTTTGGTCCTCACCACTTAACTCTCCCACTATTTTACTGGGCAAAGGATTAGTAGATGTTAAGTAAAAGGTGTTATGGGGTGGTATATGAGGTCCTTAAAGAAAGTCTAATTCATCTGGATGACTATATAGTATAAATGATCTTGTTAAGTATCTTTTTACAGTATTAAAATTTACAGCATACTTCTGTGCAGATTTCAGTTTCAGTTGCTTTAGCACAACACGACTGTAACACAAATAAAATAATTGTACAGTCAGAGGGATGTGTAGTACATAGGAACTTGCAAAGAAACAAGGGAGGACGAACAGCAAATCTATGATTGGCTTTGAAAGAACATCTATTGGTGTGAAACTCTCCTTAATCAAAAAATCTCCTTCATCCAAGATGGTGTTGTTATCTCTTATTATTAATTTCGCCACGCAGAGTGTGTGACATTTCATACAACAGTAGATGTGATATTAATATGATGTTACATTTTCATGTGAAACGTAACTTTGTACAGTTTTCCATTCAACGAAACTTTTCATATAGAAATCACTGTTCAGGATTTTTTCCCTTTTAAAATGCATTTTTTAAAGAATGTTCTACTTAGATGATTAATTTAGCAGAATTCTTGGGATTTGAAGGATTGTAAATACATAGAAACTTTTATTGACAGGCAGAGCTCTATATATGAAATGATTGAATTATAGTGTAAATTATACAATATAATTATGCTTAAACACTTGTGCTGTTAGGAACACAGTTTACAACATTATGCTGACTGTGTATTTACTAACTGCTTTTGTGTATTCACTGGAAATGCAGTAAGAGTTTAACTGTACAATCATATGTAAATGCCAGTTTGCCAAGGGGTAATGCCTTGCATAAGTGGATTTAATTTTGCTAATTAAAAGTGGCAAATTGCACTGTCATGGGAAACAGGGAAAACACACAGGGTACCACAGGGCCAGGACAGCACTGTAGGAACTATAATGTACCTGGACCCATTTAAACGTCTCTTAAGGCACAAAGGCATACAGAAAAAGGGCTCAGGAACGGAGGAATGTGGATTTTCTTACAACAGCAGGGTTGGTGCAGGTTAACACTGAGGCGTGAATTCTAAGGAGTCTTCGTTCTTCACTCCCGCAAGAGGGTATGGCCTTCGCGGCAAGAAGAACCCCAGGTCATGGCCCTTGGGTTAACCCCACTCCAGTGGCATGTTGGGAAAATTCAGAAGGATTCACTGGTGGAGTAACAGGAACTGCAAGACTATAACACACAGGATCCCTTGGACAGCATAGTGCACCTTTAACACACAGAGTCCCTTGGACAGCATAGTGCACCTTTAACACACAGAGTCCCTTGGACAGCATAGTGCACCTTTAACACACAGAGTCCCTTGGTGCAGTGTAACTGAAGTTCTTCCTTATGGAGCACTACCACTAAGATTTATCACTGATTTTTATGTATATATTTTATTTTATCCTTAGTTATTTATGTTTAATATCTGTATTTATTAACCAGTGTTTCAGCTCTTGTTACCCTTCTATCTGTGTATGTAAGTCTTCCTCCTATTTAAATTGTAAGCTCTATGGGGCAGGGACCTCCAACCTCTTGTGTCAACCACAACCTAGCACTTAATTTGATATATCCTTGTGATATTTTACTTGTATTGTTTAATGCACTTTTCCCTTGTTTGTATTGTGTTTGTATCACTGAATTGTACAGCTGTGTGTAAATTTGTGGCGCTTTATAAATAAAATTATACATACATACATACAAGTACTAACAATAGCCAGACAGATAGAACACTGAAAAACAACTGAACAAAAGCTGTTAAGCCTGGCTGCAGAGGTGACACTCACAAGCTGAACATACACCGCTAAAGACAATAAGGACTCTTAAAGAACAGTAATGGGTTTAGTAAATATGACAAACAAGGTCCAAGATGAACTAGGAATTCTCTGCCATTGAAATGAAAACAAGAACAATTGTTCTCGTTTATATTAATATTCCTTGATAGTATTGCCCTCTTATGATAATTCATGCCTATTGCTAACATGATGTCAATAATGTAGAAAAAGATAATTATCAGTGTCAGAATAGAGATTAGGGGCCCAACAGTGAACAACAGAGCAAAGACCCACCAGGGGACAACAGAGCAAAGACCCACCAGGGGAAAACAGAGCAAGGACCCACCAGGGGACAACAGAACAAAGACCCACAAGGGGACAACAGAGCAAGGACCAACATAAGAAGTGCCTACCAGGAAACGAGAGATCAGATTTTTTACTTTTATCTTTATGCCCTATTCAGTCCTGTGATTTACTCATATCCTGCCCTTTTTTGTATATAAACCTTTACCTTCTTTACACTACCCTTAAGAATATGCCTTGATGTTGCAGTTTGAAACTCTAGGAGGGACCACTACGGCATTTTACCTGTGCCCTGGTGGGCCAGTCTGTCAATGACTCCTTTAAACAGAGCCCTGTTCAGATGACATCACTTTCACGTTCATCATTCATAATAAATTCCTTGTAATAAACAGCTATTTGCAGGACTACACTGAAAGTAGTTTATGAAAATTCAACACAATTTGCTCCATTGCAATTGACTATACAGTAATTAGTGAATAATAGACTGACTTTCTAACACTACAGGTGAACTGATGAAAATTCACTCTGTCTGTCTAGCTTGCATCTCCTTCAAAGAGCTTTTTTTGGCAGGATTGTTGTTAATTAGGGATCTTTTCAGGGAGCTTGTGATGTTATACTAAAATAACCGCTTATGTTTTAGGGTTCATTTCCCTTTAAAACATTTAATACCCAAGATTTATTTTTCAGTAGCTTATTAAAGTCATGAGAGGTTCTAACAAATACAATACATTTCTTCCATTTACCGTGCATTTGTCTTGTATAAGAATTGTTTTGTAAGGAACAGAGAAATGAAATTTTCTCAATAAATCATCCTCTTGAAATGACTTGACGTATTTATTTAGTCTGCAGATAAAAACAGCTATTTTTTAAGAAGTGAGAGTAAAAATAAAGCAATAGCTACAACTTCTAATAGCTTTATAGTGCGACTCTTTATTTATTGTTTGCAATCTGTTTAAATGCTATTGAAAACACAAAACTTTTCCACCTTGTATTTGCAACAGATGAAATATATTTTTACTGAAATGAATTATTTAAAGTTGTTATACTGACATCTGCATAAAGATATTTTATTTAGGCCTAAATTGACTGCTGAATACCCTGTAAAGTAGTGTAGCTTTGGACAACAAAACAAATTCATTTTTTAAAGCATTTGTGTGTGTTGGGGAGAGTGTTTTTTGGACAGTCGAGCATGACTTCTCAGTCTACTCTTGTGCGACTGACTATGACACACACAACGCATGCAACAGTGTCTGTCGCTCTCTGCTGCTTCATGAATAAGGAGAATTTGCCACTTCCTAATCATATTAACGTGAGCAGATGTGGAGACACTATGCAAGGCAAATTCAGACTTTGATGAATAACCCTCAATCTAAATAGACAATAATCACTATCAAACAACATTTGTAATGACCAGTGGGAGTAAATACACTGGCTTTAAATTAAAAAAAAAAAATCTTTGCTTAGGAGGTGGCTCAGGGGAGTTTAAGGTGCCAATCGTAAGTGTAGAACTGGGTTCATCTATGAGACATAGACATTATAGACATGCCCCTGAAGCATTTATTTCTAAATGATACATTGACAACAGTTTTTCATATATGCTGCTAAGCTCACTGATCCCAACAGTTGCTTAGGAAGTCAGGTGAACAGTCCACCAATATTCAACCAATCATAGCAACTGACTGCCTAGCCCTATAAGATGCTTCCAGTATCACACTGACATTGAGGTGTTCAGTCCTGTCACTTTATTACTTTAATTGAGCAAATCACTTTTTCGATCTTTAACACTGTTTAGTGGTTTGTCATTCCATTGAACTATCTGATCCAGTCCACAGTTGTATTGTGTGCAATCATTTCTGCATTGATTGCTACTATGGTGTTTAGTCCAGCTTCCAACCTATGTTAAGGCACTGTGTCTCTGATTACTTCAACCAATGTTTTAAACCCTGTCAGATAAAGGGACTTTCTTGGGCACTGCAACCAGTAATTATCCAGTAGCAAATCTCAAGTTCCCTTGTTAGGACCTTCAGTGAAAGCTTTGGTGCACATTTGTCCCAGTAGGAGTCTACACCATCCTCGGTTGGTCTAGTGCAGGGGTTGGCAAATTGCGGCTCTTTAGCTGCCTTGTTGTGGCTCACAGCGCATCTCCCTAGCCCTGTCCATGACCTCTGATGCTTTTTCTCATTGGACGTTGGCAGGTCATGTGATTGGGAGAGTGCGCTCATCCCCCTTTGCAGCCAGGAAAAAATGATTCGCCACCGGAGAATGGAGAAAAATTGCTCCCTCCTCTTCTAAGTTTGCCAACCCCTGGTCTAGTGGATCTACACTCTTTCAGATGGGTTTTCATTCTGGAGATATTGACCTGAAGACAGCAGTCACTAGTCAAGCACTATCAGCATGTGCTGTCTGCATGCACCAGAAATATTAGATTAAATAAATAGATTAGATTGAGATACACGGTAATAAACTTACTGTTTTCGATTGGCTCTTTTACAACTGTGTTGGTTTTAGCCACATCCTCTTTCAGTGCGCTGTAGTTTTGTTTTAGCCCCAAGAGATTCACATTAAGATCCTTAATTCGTTCTAGAACATCATTTGCAGTATCATTTGCTTGCTTGGCTTTGTCTTTTGCAGTCTGGATCTTTATAACTGTATCTAATGATGACAAAAATATAATAAAAAAAAGAGTATATCTTGATACAAAAAGTGAAATTACTACTTAGCATGACAACATTAAAAATTATTTCCTATATATATGACAATATTACATAAAACAAAGAAATATAAGATTATTTAAACTAGAAATATGTGTCTTGGGAATATGAGTAGTTTGTTTAAATGCACCCAAAGTAAAAGCAATTTTCAAAAGTTACACAAGGGGACTCAGAGTTAATATAAGCTGCTGTTCAGGAAGTAAAAGGGTCTTTGACTTTGGGCTCCAGGGCTTCCACCAGGAGGATGGCAGGTGCAGGTCAGCTAAGAGAGTTAGTAGAGCCCCAGTAAAGAGCACTTCAGAAGTGATAGTTACTCTAGCTACAGAAGGGTAGCTTACCCAGCAAGGAGTACAGTGGGCTTAGTGTTCCTGTGTCTCTTGGATGGAAGGTCAGGCATACTGGCAAACCTACAGAGGTTGCGGCAGTTGCAGTGGGGACTGGGCCCAGAGCTCCAAGGGCCCCGGCCACCACCGCTGTAACTGGAGAGGGTATCCGGTGAAGTTTGTGCAACGGGGCTCATCTCCTTAAAGTTCTGCCCCTGGTCAGGCATTCAGAGCAGGGTCTCAAGAGGCAGGGTTTAGGGTGCTAGGGCTGGAGTCTGGTCGCGTAACCTGGAGTGAGAAGCACTCAGGTTGAGTTTGTCCCAGATGCTGAGAGAGAATTCCTGTAAGTAATCCCAAGAAGTGAGTACCTGTGCACAACTGAAAGAGGGGGCGATAGCTGTTCCTGACTCTTGTTGCTAAAATAGGTCAACTATGCACAAAAGTATATCCTATGTCCCTAAGATGGATGCTGTACAATAAGTTGTAAGTGTGTTACTGTTTGGTGTGCTGTTCCTGAACCTCTGGCGCACATTGTGTATTTAAAGGTACAGGCACTCCTCCTAATGTAAGCGGAGGCTATCTCTTGAGAGACTGAGTGCAGTAATCCATCTCATTAATGGATGTGGATTTAAATGTCCGGAGTGTGATAAAAATATAGTGTTACACACAGTAAAGGTATAAGATTACTGGGTTTTGCCATTCCTATCCCATTCTGTTTTCATTACGTTAGTAATCTTGCTCACAGCTCATTTACTTAAAGTGGTAAATGTAACAAAAAGTGAAATGCGTCAGGAACATCTGGTAGAATGGCAGCAACCAATGAAAGAAATAAAATTCGGTTTTTCTTTCACCTTAAATAATACAACCTAAATTGATTTTTTAGTAATCAGCATCATCTCTTGTAACAGATGTTTTCAGACCTTGTAGGTACTGGGCCTGATTTTAGGGAATTTAAGCTGTTAATGCCTGGTAGCACAGCTAATTTTCAGTTACATTGTGGAAACTCATCTTATGACACTTAAAAGAAGTATGATTCAAACAAAACCTATCGCTAAGGAAATATGAGATAAAATAAACATGAGAGTAAAGGGGTTGAACTATTAGTGATCAAAGTATTATGGCGGTCTACTTAAAACAAGTAAAAAAATCTACACATTTTGAAATGAAAGTTTTTAGAAACATGAACTCATTTATGGCCAGCTAATTCAGTAAAAAGAGTGTATTTGTCCAGCTTCTTTACATTTGAAAACCTTTTAGCAACTGGTGGACAATGTAACCCAGATTTATCTTTTTTTCTTATTCATAGCAACAACTGAGTCATGGAGTACTTTATTTCATCCACCGATGGCTAACAACATTCCAAACTGTGTCACAGATATGACTTTCCTAAACGAATAGACAGAGCAGGACATGTGATATTAGGCCAAACACATGGCTAGGCAGCATTGTACACATCTATCCCACAACAGGAGGGTATTGGGTACACTGAAGAAATTCTCTTAGAGACTAACATACCTCCTTTCCTTTTAGACTGCCTCACATTAGTACTACATACAGTTTATTTCCAATTCCAATACTAACTCCAGAGGCAGGTGTTAGGATTGCTGGGTGTACTGTTTTGGAGAAGGAGGTAGCAGCTGAAATCCTGAACAA
>WMED01010919.1:3694-15520 GCA_019650415.1 Pipa parva | reverse complement strand
TAAAGTGTTATTATAAAGTATTATCTAAAGATTATTGTGCATATTTAGATAATGCTGACAAAACTGAAATGTGTCTTTTAATGTTTACCAGAAATTAATGTGTTTTTTTTGTGCTTTAAAACACTGTAGTATACTGCTCAGGAAATGAGAATACCCTGAAAATACCTGATTTACTTTAAGTCTGAAAGAAGTTTGAAGTCTAGGGCAAAATTTACTAAAGATGAAATCTATTTTTTTTTACTTTTTTGCCCAATTAAGTATGTTTTTGACCTTTTTGCCACTGTTTTTCTTAAAATCAGATTAAAAATGGGAGAAAATGTCTAAAAAATAGTTTTCGACTTTAGCAAATTTTGCCTAAAATATACTAAGGCAGATAGCCAATTCTGTATTGTTGCCGGTAGTTTACATTGACAAAATGTATAAAACTGCAAAGCGAACAGTTTCAGTAAATCCCCTTAGTAAATAAAGGAGCTGGACCTATTTTCTTTGTAAACCACTGGTGAGAGTAGTAAACACAGTGGATATGGGGTGCCTTTAGTCATTATGGGGCTTGCTGAGAATGTTTATACTCGCTTTATGCCTTCTACTAGACACAGAAAAAAAAGTCAAGAAAAACACATAGGCATCTTGCTTATATATGCCTATTGTGTAGGCATATGTGCAGAGCCGGCTCTGGCCCTATTGGCGTCCTAGGCGTCCTAGGCGCCCCCCCCGCCGGCTGGGAGGTTACTGCAGCCGCGGTTGCCAATTGGGAGATTTGAAGTTGAGCCGCGGTTGTGGCTGGCACTGTAAAAAAAAAAAAAAATGCTGGGCAGGCGGCGCCCCTAGCATTTGCCTACTCTGCCTAATGGCAGAGCCGGTACTGCATATGTGCAATACCAAGCCATACTCTTTTCTTATTAATTGTCTCTTTTATATTATATCTTTTGTATTTTAGAACATTACTGTAAATTTGTGGTGGCCAAATGGATATGGATCACAGAACTCATATGACTTGACTATAAAATTTATCTTTGGTGATTACTTTGTGGAAAAGTCAACAAAGGTAATTGATTTATTTATTTATTTGAATTTTAAAAGTAGAAGAACCTGTAGAAGGTAATTGATAGCAAAATTATTATGTATTATTTCAGCATTTATACTGAAATGTTTACTTCATATTAGTAGAGTGAGTATGCACTGGCTCTGTGGTTTGTTTTGGTGCCTAAGTTGATAGGTAGTTCCCTTTAAGATGCATTTACAGTCAATTCATGAAAGTCTGAAAGGTTGCATTATGGTCCGACATTGCATCCAATTCAGACACTTACGGTTGCAGATTTCTGGAGCTCTTTGAATTACTTTGCAAGCACATGTACGTGTAATTCAATCAGTTTGACTTTGCCAGATTAAAGTGGTAAAGTACTAGTATTGGCACTGATATTTATCACTGATTTTTATTTTATTTATTTTATCCTTAATGTTAGTTATGCTTAATATTTGTATTTATTGGCCAGTGTTTCAGCACATTGTTACAGCTCTTATTATCCTTCTATCTGTGTATGTAAGTCTTCTTCCCATTTAGATTGTAAGTTCTATGGGGCAGGGACCTGCAACCTCTTGTGTCAGTCACAATCTAGCACTTAGGCCCTAATTCACCATTGTGCGAAGTGAGCCGCGAAGCTTTCAGCTCACTTCGCACATGGTGTTATGCGCATGTTGATGTCCTGTGCGCGGACATCAGCATGCGCATTAAAGGGATTCCCCTCCTGGCGAGATCACTCGAGTCTCCTCGCCGGGAGGGGAATCCCTTTAATGCGCCCGCTGATGTCCGCGTGCAGGACATCAGCGGGAGCATAATACCATTTGCGAAGTGAGCCGAACGCTTCGCGGCTCACTTCGCACAATGGTGAATTAGGGCCTTAAAGTGAATTATCCTTGTGATATTATACTTTGTATTTGTAATGCACTTTTCCCAAGTCTGTCTTGTATAGCTGAATTGTACAGCACTGTGTACATTTGTGGCTGTTTATAAATAAAATTATACATACATGCAAGTAATAATAATACAAGCTTGATAGGACATCAGCTTGGTTATTTATACTCTACATAGCTGCAAAGAAAACCAATGCAGCCCACAATAAACATCAATGCATCTTAGTAACCTGCCCTCCGTGTGTGTGTGTGTGTGGGGGGTACTTAATTTTTGCCAAATGCTTAATATGAAAACTCTAAATTTGAGATTTATTACAGTTTAGGTTAAAGGATGATCAATCATTGATCTGCAATTAATGATATCTTAACAATCTGGGCTCAGAGTTTGATTTATTTGACAGCTGTAACCTTGCTTTTTAGCCAACGTGTTGTTCTCCAGTCCCTAAGTAGTATGAACTTTGAACAATGCTTTAAAGAAGATGACTTCCTAAGATTATAAAGCTATCTAGTTGCTGGCTTAACTAAACAAGTCTTCACTTTTTTGTGCTAATGCACCTTTAAGCTGCTACAATAAACCCTTTGCATAATGTACACTGTTCTAGCATACATATTTCTCAGACTTTAGTTCCTCTTTAGTGACTGTTATAAGAAATATTGCCAAACAAATGAAAGACCTCCTGTTTTATTAACCCTATAATATACTACACATTATTATTATTATTATTTTTTTTAAGAAAAATATAATTGAATGTGATTTGATTCATTATTGTTGTGGTTTACAGATATATTTTCGTTGTGTGGAGCTTGTAGAGGAGCCTGTGCAAGCATCTCCAGGCCTGTCCTTCTACATAAAAATAAATGGGGTTCCCATTTTCCTCAAAGGATCCAACTGGATACCAGCTGACTCCTTCCAAGACAAAATTACCTCTGAACGGTAAGTAAAATGCATGTGGGGTGTTCGTATTTAATATAAAGATAAAGTAAATCTTGTCAATTTATAAAATAATCTGTAGGTGAACATCCTCTGCTTGAAACAGGTTGTTAAATTTACTGCAGTCAGTAATTGATGCCAATATGAATACCCTACGCGTCTGGGGTGGTGGAATATATGAAAGTGATGAATTCTACAAAATCTGCAATGAACTTGGAATTATGGTAATTTTTCAAAATGCGTGCATAAACTATATGGCCAAAACATTTATGTGTACACCAGACTTATCTTCAGTGAATTTCTCCACGATGCATTTTATTTCTCAGACCCCTTTTGCAGATGCTCAAATATGTAAAAATACCAACTGGTTTCATATATACAGGCTAATTCACCATTGTGCGTAGTGAGCTGTGAAGCCTTCGGCTCACTTCGCACATGGTGTTATGCGCCCGCTGATGTCCTGCACGTGGACATCTTTGAGCTCCTTAAAGGAATTTCAGTCTCGCCGAGGAGACTCGAGTGTTCTCGCCGAGACTGAAATTCCTTTAATGCGCTCGCTGATGTCCGCGTGCAGGACATTAGCAAGCGCAGATCAGTCAGTCCGAAGTGAAGCAAACACTCCGCACCTCACTTCGGAGTATGCTGAATTACCCCCATAATCTTATAAGAGAAATAGCTGCAGAGAGCGTAGGTTCAGAGACATGGATCTTTATTTTTTGTCATAGGCATAATGTTGTTGTGACCTGACACTGCCATAAACTACACTTTTTATTAGGATTTTGTTCTCCTTTAACCATTGCATTGGCTGGTGGTATAAAATTTGGTACAGAATTTTCTCTACTGTGATATCCAATTTTACAGATCCAAATAAACGTCTTATACTTGAGGCCACTCACAAATACGTCCTCTTGTATCTTCATTCACCTTCTGTCTTTTTCTCAATTTTCCCTTCTCACTATTCTGTCTTACTGTTTGTTAGGTGTGTAGTAGGTATACCCTGGGATCACTGTTGAGGACCTGGTGTACCAGATGGGCCATCCTTTTAACATTTCTGTCATTGCATTATTGTTTCTGTTTTAGGTTTGGCAAGATTTTATGTTTGCTTGTGCTTTATATCCTACTGATGATTTGTTCTTAGAGACAGTGAAAAGAGAAGTCATTCATCAGGTGGGTTGAACACACAAAGTATTCTCTTTTGTATTTCAGATGTTGCTGTACTCAAAAGTATTGTTTATTCTAGATTATCTCCTGAATTATTAATATAATTTTATCTTTATAAAAATATATTTATACAAGTCAACTTTTCCTTCTGAATATGTCTCTTTGGTTTGGAAGATATCCCATTGGCATTAATACAAATATTATATCAATTGCCAAGAGTAATTAATCATGGAGAATGGAAAATATTATTTTGTTTGTTGGTTAAAACTACAAGATGGGAACACACAATTTGTGTGTTCCTTTTTCTCTTGCACTATAAGGCCAATGGAAGAAAAGATTCTCTTCTGTAGTGCATATCACCTCATATGGGTCTCCCAGTCGCTTATATTGGTACCACAACAGCACTACTTGAGAATAAAGTAGCAGGCAAATTATAGCCACCTCGTGCCCAAGGCCTTCAAAGGTCTCAGGGAGAATATAGGTTAAGTTTTTAAGGCAAACTATTTATTCTCCCTCTACCTCTGGGTACATCCTTAAGGCATTGGTAGACATAATGCCTTGCCATCTTGGCCTTGGAAATTTAGTGGTACCTGCCTATGTTAGAGAATCAGAAGTGGTTCAGTAATGGTTTAAGGAGTTGTTCTGGGTGTTTTGTATCTGTTAAAAAAACATACCCCACCAGCAAATGCTTAGAAAATCCTTTGTATACAACACTGGCACCGGATGCTTCCTTTATAGCATGCAGGCTGACTGAGAAGCCAGCGCACAGCTCCTTCGACTTGATTCACCAGCCTCATACATCATCATGCTTGTTGCAGGGAGCATTCTCTTTGGCCCCCCGCAATGAACGTGATGACGTTTAAGCCATTTTTCACCTGGGTTGAAACAAGTTAGGAGGAGCTTAGCGCTGGCTTCTCAGTCAGCCAGTGCTGTGAAGGAAGCATCAGGTGCTGCCTAATTACAGCACAGCTCATGCTGTGACTGTAATCAATCGGCACTGTGTAAGGTAAGTATTTTTAATAATTCTTTTTAATTTTTTTTTGCTTTAGTTCTCCTTTAACAAGTAAGCCATGTCTTGAAATAAATCCATACATCACATCAGCATACATCTTTAATTTGTTACTGAATTATTCACGGACTTTCATTGTTTTTAGTTTGACTTTTGTTTATCAACATTTAAGTATAATCATTATCATATTTTTCAGAAGCAATATAGTATTTTAGGAAGTACAGAATGATTGTTTCTTATGTTTAAATGCTTATTTGAGGGGATTTCATTTCTTACTACTGCCCCTTCTAATTGTGTTTCCTGGTTACTATTGTTGGATTAGTTGTTTGTAGTTAACTGTTCTATTATATTTTAGGACTTTTCTACTCTGTGCTACCTACTTAACATCCCTCATGGCATGCTTGCTATTTTTTGTGGGGGTTATTTTCTAAAGTACGAATTCGACTGTCGAATTCTCAAACAGCGGATTCCCATAGCAAATCCAGACTGTGACAATTCTCATATTGTAAAGTTGTGGCAGCTACAATATTCCCAACTGTTTCGACTGTCTTTAGCTGGTAAATTCACAAGTTTACACAACAATTTGGACATTAGAGAATAACCCCCTATGGGTCTACCATTCCTCATCCTATGAAACATTTCTACGTGTGCAATGTTTATATTGTGCCACTGCTTTCCCTGCCACATGGCCATGATAATTCTGTTTGCCCACCACTAATGTTTAGTTTCCAGAGCTTCTTAACCTAGCATCCAGGCATAGGATGATTTCTCCCATTTAAAAATATAAATAATGATAAAAAATGTGACCACCTTGAATAGTATGGAGAGATCTAAAAATAATAATGCAAATGCATAAAGGTCAATTGTACATTGTTTTATATCAAGGTGTGCAAAAGATAAAGGAGAACTAAAGGTATCAAACAAGATAGACTTATTAAAAACCTTACCAGTTATAGTGTTGAATTGCTACAGTCACAGCATTAGCTGTGCTGTAATTGGCTGGCATCTGATGTTTCCTCACAGCACGTATTCCGTATTAGTTGCCACTTTATGCAGAAAACAAAGCTCAGAGACCCAGTCTGTATAGAGCATATGGATCCACTGATAGCTGAAGTCACTCACAGATGACACAGGTGTAGAATCCACTGTAGTTTATTGGGGAACATTCAGGGGATGAAATCTATATCACTGGAGAGGTAAAAAAAAAAAACTTTACTTTTCCTGCCTGCTTGCCATGTGGTAAATTCCACAAATAAACTGAGGTAAGATGGAGGCAGGAAGTTACACAGAACATTCCCATGTAAACAGGGGAGAAGGGATTATAACATATTAATTAATACATGGCGCAGTGGGGGAATAATGCAGATAACATTGTAATATGATTAAAACATAATAATAGAGCTGTTGTGACAGCACAGCGCATGCTGATTGAGAAGCCAGCACAAAGCTCCTCCCGACTTGTTTCACCGGTGGAGATAAATGTTTGAAACATCGTCATGTTCATTGCAGGGACCAATGAGAACATTCCCTGCAATAAGCGTGATGATGTGCGAGGCCGGTGAAACAAGATTTGCGTTGGCTTCTGTCAGCCTGCTCGCTGTGAAGAAGCATCGGGTGCTGGCTAATTGCAGCACAGCTCATGCTGTGGCTGTAGCAATTCAACACTATAACTGGTAAGGTTTTTAATAAGTCTGCCTTGTTTGATACCTTTAGGTCCCCTTTAATAATAATAAAATATGTCACATTGTTGCTTATGGAACCTAAGAATTTTTGGTACAGCTGAAGGTTTTCTATGTTCACATTCACAGATGAGAAGACTAAGATCCCATCCATGTATCATTGTCTGGAGTGGTAACAATGAAAATGAGGCTGCCATTGCTGAGAATTGGTTTTCAATACCCAGTGAAATGACAAACATTTATAAAATGGATTACACGACCCTCTATATAAAAACCATTAGGGAGGAGGTCCTTAGCGTAAGCCAGTAACAACTTTTTGTGTTTTCTTATGTACTGTAATGGTAAATATATAATCATTTGGGTTTTACTTTTCACTTTTTATTCAATATTGTGATTGTATTTTCTAAATGTAGACCTAGCTGAATAAATATAATAACCTGCATAGCAAAAGTACTGAAAATATTATTTTTTTTTATTATTATTGAATTGGATTTGAATAACAAATTAGTGCAATAGGAATTATTTGCATAGAATTAGCAAACACATTTTATTAATTTTGTTGTCTTTTGTTGCATATGCAAACTATGTGGGTACAATGTTATTACAGGTGTATATCAAGAGGAAAATACAATTTAATTTAATGTGTTTATAAATTAGGCATGTTATGCAGAATTATATAAAGAGTGAACTGTGCAACAGAGAGTAATAGAAATTTAATTAACTCGGAAAAGCCCGATTTCACTTTTCCAAGTTTATTCCCGTGAGATCTCGGAAGCTTCTTGCAATAAATATCACAAAAGTTTTTCAAGTCAATATTTACCGAACGAAACGTTTTGATCGAGTTTTTCAAAGCGAATTTTCCAAGTTAAAGGTACTTTACATTAGTAATATAGCTACCTTTACATCGAAAAATTGAGAGCGAAAAACTCAATCAAAAAGTTTCTGTTTGTAAGTATCGATCGAAAAAAATTTTGCGATATTTGCCACAAGAAGCTTCAGAGATCTCGTAGGAATAAACTTGGAAAAGTGAAATTGGACTTTTCCGAGTTTATTAAATTTTGCCCAGAGTTTCTGCCATGTGAGTTACGGGGTCTAGCAATTCTAATCTATTTTCAATGTACATCTGCTGAGGCGAAGATTCCGCACCTCACTTCGCAATATCCTGAATTACCCCCTGAGTCTCAAGGTCACAGTCTATTATGTGCTGCATACTGAGAATTAATCCGAGAAAGAAAACAACAGTTGGTGTATTATTGCAAAATGCTTGTTTGCTTACCCAATATTTCTGTTTCTGTACAGATGGATAAAACTCGTCCCTTCATCTCATCAAGTCCCACAAATGGAAAAGAGACTATTGAAGAACACTGGCTTGCTAAGAACCCATATGATGATCACTATGGTGATACCCATTACTATAGTTATATGACTGACTGCTGGGACTGGAAATCTTATCCAAAACCTCGTCTAGCCTCTGAATATGGATTTCAGTCTTGGCCTTCATTATCAACACTATATGAGGTTGAAGTTGTTATCTTTTGTAAAATCTGAGGTTCTTTTTCTTGTAGAAGTCTGCTTTTTAATGCAGGAGCCAATGTTTGCAGCACAGCATTTAATTCCAAGAAATCATTTTATCTGGTTTGGGTTTTTTCCTTTGGGTGTTAGATCTTTTCTTCTGCTCTAACCATTCTTCTTGCACAGGTTTTTTCCTTTTTTTGCTTCTTTCCTTGTGGTTTGAACCAGTGCATGATGTCCTCTGAATTATAGCATTAATAAGACATTTTATGTACAAGCAAATCATGGTTAGTCTTGTCTCTGTGACTCAACCTGGGACTTCTAACTCACTACATTAAATCATAAAGCAATATATAGATGTGACAAAACAAAATACATGTGCATCACACCTTTTATATTAGTGGAACAAAGTTGAAATGAAACAAATATATTTTATGAACTAGTCTAAATCTCCAGTTTGTAGCAATGGCTTGCATTTGAAACTACCCAGTTATAGCTTAGTGCGTTAAGAAATGACTATCTACTGAACTGTTGTGCCAATGATAATGCCCAACTGTGATGTTATGAAGGACATAGTTGATGTCTACTCCCACTGGTTTACTCGGTGAGCCAGCACTCCATTTAAAATCTAAAATCTCTTCATTAAAAGGCAACTAAAGCTTCTGAAAAGCCTCATAATGACTTAGACTAAAAATGATGTGCCTTATGCATAGGGATTATTACAACAGCTCATACGTGCACCAGTCTGTAAAGTTTCCCCTGGAGGTAGACCACTTTTTTTTCTATATAACCCTCCTTCCTTGGCTGGCGGCCCTTCACGTGCTCAGTCTGTCCTTCTTAGGGACTGGGGAAAAATAATTTGCTTTAAAAATACTGTTACAACTTTTAAATCTAACTTTAAGTCCAGATCATTGCACTGTGGAATTTGGATTGTGTGTAAGAAATCTGCAGTCTTTCATATGATGTAGTTAGCCATACCCCTCCCTCACACCGCTTGATACTAATGTGTCCTGAGACTGCTCTATAGACTGCAATGGTTTTCCGTCCAGCTATGCTATTAGCTAATGTCCATTCAGCCCTGCATTATGTGTATTTTATACATGTTAGATTTAATAGCAGTCGGCTCCATCTCCACACTTAGAGGGTTAGTCGTCAAAGTGCAAACAGCAGTGTATTCACTACTTCCACAGCTTTGCATATCCAGTATATTTTATGATGTTGGGAATTAACATCCTATTTAATGTGACCATCACAAGCTTTGCGCACCTTTTGGCATCACTGAGAAATACTTGCTTTAACGAATTTAAAATATTTTTTAACATGTAACTTTTATTACAACATAAGGGGTACAGCAATGTTGATTGGAAAAGATTATTTTTGTAATTGAGTAAGGATGTGGTGTGCCTTTGTCTGTGTCAGTTAAACTGTCTGTACATTTACATCTGTGAATTTGTGTGTATTAATTAACCAGGTGCATGGTAACTGTACAGCCTGCTGTCAGCTGGTTTGCTAGAAACCGGGTCATTAGAATAGCTAAGCTTGACGACAAATGGATGCTGAAAACTCTAGAGTGTGTGTAGAGTGAAAACTGACGTACCAGAATGCGAAATGAATGGTGTTTAGGTAACCTAACATATAGAAAAAAATATTGTCAACATCGCCAAAATTATTATTTTTGTAGTGTTTATAACCTTGCAAAACATGTTTTCACAATTTAAAAGCTTACCTTGAGCTGCTCTTGGTATGAATGCAATGCAGAAAACAGGGCAACAAAAACTGATAAATTGAGGAGAAAAATGAAATTGCCATTTGAGCAGATGTGACAATTTAGTCTAATAAATGTGATGGTGTCTGTAAAGGCCAGTTTGTATGCCTTTGCATTCATCTTTCTGCTGATTGCAGTCATATTACCAATTGGGCTTTCTGAGGTACAAAATGAATGTGTATTCTCTACATTTCTAAGCAGTAGTCAGGATTGTAGGTTTGTTTACTTAACAGATAAAAGATGGATGTGAAAAGGACGAACTAACGTCGACTTACACAAATTAGGAATTTAATTGTGAACATTTGAATATGTACTGTGTAGGAATGATTGCCATTCCAGTCCAAATGGATTTCTTGGTCTTGTAAGAAAAGCCGTGCAATCCATGTGTTTTTCTTAACCCAATTTCTGCACTTGCAGATGATGTACCCAGTCCTGTATCCCCATGTCACTTTCCCCCATTTGTTAAAAGTCATGAAAAGCAGGTCTATTTCTTTCTTGATAAATATTGTACAGTAACAAGGGGATATGAAGTCTTAACTGGTTTTTAAACCCTTTCCTACTATACAGTTTTTTTTCTTTCCATTTGTTATAACTAGATGCTTAAAATAAGACAACATTGTTAAGGTCTTGGCAGAGCTTTTACTACAAAATAACAATAATTCTGTTGTTCAGAACTCTGCAATGAAACTTGTTTTTTCCATATGACGTTTCTTATTATGTATAAGTATGAATTATTATATATTCCATTTCCTCAGTGCACAATTTTTTCTTTTATCAGGTCTCTGAACCTGAAGATTGGCATTGCAATAGCAATTTCTCATCTCACAGACAGCATCACTCTTCTGGCAATGAACAGATGCTTTTCCAGGCTAGTCTGCACTACAGGACACCAGTGAGCAGTGATCCCATGAAAGAATTTCAGCATACCTTGTATTTGACTCAGGTAACTGACATTTGTTTAGCATGTTTAGTTATGCACTTGTGTATCATTATTTACAAGACTGTACTTTTGCATACCTAGACTTAGATTCCTGTCTTTATCAAATACAGTTATATTAAACCTAAGAACCCCCACTGTAAATGTAAATGAGCAGACTCGCATTTGACCTTTTCCTTCCCTGTCTTAATCCAATCATCATGGCACTGTTGGTGTTAATTCAACCATGTGCTTCCACAGGGGGGCATTTTACGAATTTGGGCACATCAGCAGTAGTTCTAACCTCCGATGTGCCCCTTTGTCCTACCCTATCTGCCTAATGGATGGCAGCTGCCATATTTATTGCTCTTTTTTTCCTTGTGTTTCCTGGCCGCATCTATTAGGCAGATAGAGTAGGACAAAGGGACACAAATGCTTAAGGGGGCACCGCCAGGAAACACAAGTTAAAAGAACAATAAATATGGCAGCTGCCATGCATTAGGCAGGTAGGGCAGGACCGCACTGAACTGCATTATCCTTTTGCTGCTGCTAACCTTCCTGCCCGTTCCAGAATGTAGTATTTGCTCTGGAAGCAGAAGACTTTCTTCATATTCCTAATCCTAAACCTACAAATTGCTACTTATAGAAAGCAAACTCTGGTGACTTCCTGATTTTACCCTGTCATTAGCTGTAAAGGAGCATGAAGGTAGGAGCAAAGAAGAGTGGTTCAGTTCAAATCAATTCAGATAAACTCCTTTATCCTGTGACTCCTGGGTAACCAAATGGTGCAGAAACTGGAAGGAACTGGAGAATCCTTCTACCATACTAATTTTACATTCGTATCCTGAGCCACTGATCCCTTTATCTCCTGCCAAGCTTAGAGAAAGCTCTGAGGTTATTTCCCCTTTAAATAAGATATATAAATGCCAGGTATTAGAGATT
>WMED01010917.1:0-12706 GCA_019650415.1 Pipa parva | reverse complement strand
TCTACAGAAATTCAGGAGGTCAGAGGTGTGTGCAGCAGAGCCACTTGGGACTCGTGTCCAGTAAACCATAAAACCACTGTGTCCCCTACCGTTACACCCTTGATAAGGCAAATGATGCTCTGTGTGTTTTAACATCACCTCTCTGACTTGTCTGCTTATGGTGACCTAAACCTTTATATTTAAAACCTGTCAAGGAACAGTCTCTGGTGTCATTATTTTACAAGAATAGAAAGGATTAAAAACGTGACATTTTTTTTCCTCCAGAATAAAGCCTGAAATACAAGTGGAACTCATACCGGGTGCAGGTCATACAGCAAGCTGGCCACTGAAGATTTTAATACTCTATCTACGACGTCACAGACCAGATCTTCAAGTCGGTTGAGTAAATCTTCATATGTCATAAAGGGACATTCAGCCTCTATGTGAGTGTACCTGGCACAGGGAGACAGAGATGGAACTTATCAGTGCACACGGGTCCATCTTTTTGCTTACATATAGCTTTATTGCCTGTAACTAGACATTGCAGGTTTCATTATTGTAGTGCAAGTCCTTCCTGGAGGGACTTTTATGAAAATAAAACACAGATAAATAAACACAATTAAAATGCATTTGGATAAATAATACCTATGTGTGTATATTTGGGTATGAAAGGTCTGTACTTTGTGTGTTAATACGGTATGCAGTAACTGGTATGTTCACAATATGTCACCATGTATGTATAAGCCTTTAATGTGCTGATGTTATGGAGCCACCTTCAGTTGAGGCCAGATTTTGCAGTCAGTTGGAACATTTTCCACAACAATGTATGTATGTATTTATTCAATTATATAGCGCTGATATATTTATTACACAGCGCTTTACAGAGATTCACCATTCACTTCAGTTCCTGCCCCGTGGAGCTTACAATCTAGTTTCTCTATTCAGTCACATATAGAGACACACACAGATGTATGATTTGGATTGTGGTTGGAAAACGGAGTGCCTGGATTAAACGGGGAAAACATTCAAACTCCATGCAGATGAAGTCCAGGGTGGAATTGAACCCAGAACCCACTAACCACTGGCCTAACACCACTGGGTGTAAATAAATTGATCACCACTTACTCAGCCAGATGGCGCCTTGTTCTTGACTGTTCTGCTCGATAGGACTGAGCAATACAGAAGGTATCTCCCAGAGCTGGTATACAAGTCTCTAGATACAGCTGAGATGATTGGGTTAGGTAAGCCTCCTCTCCAAAGTAATCCAGTTTAAACAGAGTGGAACCTCCTTCAACCTGAGTCTGGACCAAAGTTGGTGGCGTTACCTAAAGAAAGAGCAAATGAAAGATTACAAGATCTAATGTAGATAAAAAAATATATATATAATACCAAAAATATTTTTTGGTCTACATGAGGTGACCAGTGCTAATTAGATTTTACATTTTGTAAGCTTAGTTTAGTTTCACAGCAGCAATGAAGATAGTCAAAAGCTAGTTATAGTTCACTTTTCATTCAAAAGATAAACAGAAGCACTGGACAACACTTCTACTTCTATGCAAGAAACACACTAAGTTTACCTCATAATAGCCACGGTCAAAAAAATGGCTCCTGAAGCAGTGGATAACTGTGGAACGGACCTTAAAGATCTTAGACATGTTCTCTCCCCTGATCATCATATGCCGGTTGTTAAGTTGGACGTCCACATCAGACTCTTCATTGAGGAGGTTATCAGCGCCCCCAGCAGGAGACAAGCCAATGAGCTCCCAGTAATCACAAGCTAGCTCATGACCTCCCGGGGCCTTCAACCATTAAAGAAGAGAAACAAATCAGCAGAGAGTCATGCAGTATTCAAAAGCAAACCGGAATCAAAGTTAAGAATAAAGGGAGAATTTGGGCAAAGTCAGAGAATAGTAAGATAATGCTGGAAGTGAAGAAACTGATGGATACAATAATATGATGGAGGAAAAATAAACAAAAGGAGAATTCCATACATCTCCAGAAGATTGTCTGCAAACCAGAATCTGATTTACTAGTATCCGTTCTGGAGTCCATTTTACAGAACTGAGCGGAGAATACTCGCTTTTCCCTTGCATAAATATGGTGCAAGTTAGGAGTAATGCACTGTGCCACTGTAGTAATGATACAGGGAACTGGTCGGAGACATAAAGCCTCACGATATATAAGGGAACTTGCTTAATACATTGTATATGGAAATGGGAAAAATAATAAAAAAACGTCATGTGCACCTGTTTTCCCTCCGGAACCAGGTTTAGGGTTCCATATACAGCGACTGTACTCTCTGTGGAGAGGAGAAGCCCATTGTAACATTGACACTGTTATGGAAACAATAGAAAGACAAGAATTAGCATGCTATTACCATACTTCCCTGTTTTAAAGTTGCATCCCTCCTTTCTCCCCCCCAGGAAAGTCCCCTGATTTCCCTGCAGTATACCAATAGCAGTGAAACACTAGAAATAAATTGCGGGTCACGTTAAGCAGTCACGTGACTAAAAGCTGTGTCCAGCCGGGTCAGCAACCCAGTTGAAAATTAACCATGCAGGGAATGTTCCAGATATCCCAGATAAGTAAACTTAACAAAACATGCATCTGTATCAGATACAGTAGCCTAAAATAGACAGTAGGGGGCTGTATCATGTGTTTATTATTGTAACTGTGCTGTACCAGTAAATGCTAACAGCTGATTGGACACTAAGGGACGCTAGCCCCTGACAAATTTTATGCTAGTTGAATACCACCGAACAGGAGAAGTTGTGTGAGTTATATGAACATGTGTTATTTCTCTATACCAGTCAGTGGAATAGGTGCATTTACTTTCAAGCAAGTGTGTGTATGGATGTAATTGTCAAATTACTTTATTACTATTTACAGTATGTGTACTGTGACTCTCCCATCTCTAGTTAGTGGCTGTCTCTATCTATAAAACTGTAATCCTTTTTCAGTTTAGAATAAAATGAGCAGAGCATCTGGTGAAGTAGTTTGTGTAAGTAAAGAAATATCGGGATGCAGAGGGTATTATTTTATATTTCTTCTATACCATATCAACTTGGAGCCGACGACAATGCAACCACACTTACAATGTCTGGAACACCTACAACACTTGCTTTCCATGCACATTTTTATTTCATTACAAGCCACTGTGCAAGACGAAAATAATAAATATTAACGTTACCAATTTATCGCTTAAAACACACTGAAGAAATCCAGTGCCGTCTCTTAGGACAATGAACATAAGCGTTTTCCCTGAAACAAAGAAACAACTCATTAAAAAGAAGGACATCAAATAAACATAAACTTAGTGAAAGCAAAATCTTATCTGTAAATATGGAACAAGAGTAGATCAATTTATTATTATTATTATTCATGCAGTGGTGTAAAAATCAGAAAAATGCAACTAGAGGCTTGTAAGTCTAGGGGGTAATTTTAAAAGGGAGGGGGTAATATAGTTACAGCTCTGGGTTAAGCTGATCTTATTTTCTTCAACTGTAGTGTTGCCGTCTCCTTCAGGTTCATGCCTCCTCCTCAGCATCACTGCGCTGAAGCAGTATTAGGTCAGAATTCTGCATCTGCGCTTGCTGCACCAGTGATGTTGAAGAGGAAGCAAGAGGAGGATATAAGATTGGGATCAGCAAATATATTATCCCCCACCACCACTAGATTTACAAGCATTTAGTTGTCTTCTAAAACTTTTACAAAATGAAACTGATGTGTTACATTGTCTACATTACACACACATTTAACGCATTTGGGAAATGGTTGACATTGCTACTGCATAGAAAATTAGCAATTTACTCACCTTATTTGAAACAATCAATAACTTACCAATGTGTTTAATATATTTTATCATATAAGAAAATGCAAATAAAAGCACACTTTTCTTTGTAAGAACGTGGGTTCCAGTGTAGAGCTTAAGGAAGCTTTAAAGCTGATTTAAAACCTATGAACATATGCCAAAAGCGGTTTTATCTCACCACAGTCCGACCATCAGTGATAATACAATAGGGAAAAAGGAGACAAGGCAGCTTTATTAAGGAGCAAACAAGTAGTGTTTTAGGAGTGTGCACTGAAGAAGGGAGGTGCACCTGAATGAAGGCTTTTGTCTGGAAGACAGACATGCCCTGAGAAGATGCTATCACCTGTGGTCTCACCAGTCTCAAAGCAGAAGGTGCAAACAGGCTGTAAAATATTCATCAAGAATTCTGGACCTTTAGGACAGGGCCACACTGGCTGCTTTGTAGTGGAGCTGTTTTTAATTAGGTTCATTATTATCTATTGTGCAAAAACAAAACAGCCTGTGTGGATTATCCCACAGGAAACACTGGATACTATTTCTGCTCTGTGCTCTAACTACACCTGTGCGATTCTAGAGCAAGATCACAGCCAGGAAATGAATGCGGCAACAGCAACAAATACTTAAAGTTTGTCTACAGTATGTTTGTAATATTCCCCATTAAATATTTGTCACATACCTTGTCTGCGCAGCCTATGAACCCAGCCAAATACTTTTACCCGCTGGCCTTGATATGCCTCCAATTCACGAATTTTTACCTGAAAGGAGAGAAAATTCCTTATTTGGGGAACTGTAGCAGCAAATCAAAATTATTTGGAGATGAACTTTTAGTGGTTATTTATCAAGGTGTTATAAAGTGACCTTATGTTTACCACCAATTATAGCATGCTCCTTTAACAGAAGTTGTTTGTTCGCACTGCGCTCTGCCTTCATAACCATTCGTATTCTCACTTGCAGCCGCTTTAAATAAAGGACCAGTAACAAAAAGTAGAAAATGTTTATTTGGGTTGGAGTGTCTCTGAGCAAGCAGCTTTACCACCCAGGTCAAAATAACCTAGTCTGATACTGGCCTGAAGGGAAGATGGTGGGGACAATGCAGCATTAGAAAACAGTCAGTGCCCAGTTAGTACCATGAAAATAGGGAGAAATAATGATATGGGCACATCTTGATAAATACCTCCTCAGCTTAATAAACAAAAGAAACAAATTAAACTGACTTTTTTAAATGACAATTTTGCTGACAATGGTTCCCCATCACACAAAAAAAGCCTGGAAAATAAGTGAAAATATACATTGAAATAAAAAAAACAAAAAAAACCACTTATCACCTCTATGATAGTGATTCCCAACCTATAGCCATCAGGCTATATCCGGCCCATGACGCGGCTCTATCCGGCCCTCAAAGCTTCTGCCCCAGTGCAGGAAATTGGCAACAGTTGGGAGGACCTGGTCAGCTTATTACTGAACAGGATGTTAGTTCAGTAATCCGCTGTTTGCAGGATCTCACACTTTGGTGGAAAGCTTTCCCACATTGTTAAGGCCCTTACTTCCGGGTTCGCTATGTGTAGGCACGCATAGGCATTCCATTAGTTGGCACCGGCTGTTGATTTATATGGCCCCCAGGCCGAAAAAGATTGGGCATCACTGCCCTATGATAAATAGCCTGAAGCATGCTTCAAATATGAGGTACCAAAATCTAGCACTTTGCAAATAAGGTAGACCCTACATCTGCAAGTCCACTGAACATTCCAAGAACAAACCATCCTTACATGTGTATAATTTTCAACTGTTAAATACCCATTAGTTTATTGTTACAGCATGCTGGGAAACCTCTGCACATAGTAGCTTATAGCACCCGCTGCACATAGTAGCTTATAGCTCCCGCTGCACATAGTAGCTTATAGCACCCGCTGCACATAGTAGCTTATAGCACCCGCTGCACATAGTAGCTTATAGCACCCGCTGCATAGCCCTTTATAATTATCTTCTTTACACTTATCTTCAAACCCAAGCATAAGTTAAGGGACCAGTAAAACAAACCAAAAAAAAGAAAAATTCCCATTTGGATTAGCCTAACAGTTAGTCAAATATGTCAGCTTTGAAGTTAAAATCCTGAATTGTATTGCTGTCTATTCTTAACTTTACTGTTAGAAGCCTTACTGTTAATCGTACCTGACCCAGTCCCGTTGTTTTCTACAGTGCTTTCCATAAAGCATATAAAGGAAATGTGCCTATAAGTTTGATTATTAAAGTTAAACATATTACTTTAAAGACGCAATTTAGATTTTTTTTTTTTTTTTGAAGCACAGGTTGAGCATATAGTAACTATAAATGCATTTGAGGCATTTTCAGTTTTTGGCGTTATTGTTCATTTAACTTGAACCCTGTGTTTAAAGTCGTTTTTTTAAAGATTATACCAAGCCTACTTACTGTTGATGGTGCAGGGAGACTAGGGTCGTTAGTAATGATGATTTTCTTAGCATCCTCCAAATTCTTTTCACGTCTCAAGTTGTCCTCAGCCTGTTTAACGTAGAAAAACAATATTTAAAACACCTGGCGGAAGCCAGGAAATACCATCCTTTCCGAAAGCCAGGAGCTGATCATACAGAAGTGTCTCTAACCTCTTTCTTTTCCTTGGCTTCGTTCTTCATCTGCTCTCGTACCCAGATTTTCCGTACATTCTTCAGCTGGGACTTAGAAATGACGTCCCATCTCTGCAAGGAGAAAGAATGAAAATAGAGTTTAGGGAAAGTAATAAACTAGATAGAAGACAAATAAAAAAACGAATTTAGAACTGAGATTTTTCATCTAAATAACAACAGCAAAGGTCACTATAAAATAAGATCAGGGATACTCCTTTATAGATTCCAACATGTAATAACCACTGTTCAGGGGGAGTGAAATTTGTATCTTAGAAATATTATGATAATTCCTAAAGATGAGCTGTACAGATCTGGGTTAGGGATAGTGGCAGTGTATTTATTTGATCATGCACATTAGAATTTAGTTTGATCTGTCATTCTAATCTAACAGACCAAACTACAAACAGCATTTGTGAGCACTTGCAAACCAAAAAAGATAGATTTCTATGGGAGTTGAACAGGTTTACATACACTGTGCTTTACGATTGTTAAAAATGAGTTGCAACCAGCTGCATCTTTGGTGCAATGAGATAGTAACATAGTAACATAGTTTATAAGGCTGAAAAAAGACAAAAGTCCATCCAGTTCAGCCTGGATCAGAGATGAGCCATGCTAAAATACTGCATCTTGGTTAGTCACATTCGGTCAACAGCACCTTTTCAAACAAAGACGGATACGTATCTAGTCCTCCAAAAATCCAGAACAGAGCCGAAGAAGGGTTTGCTTATTAAAGATTCAAATTGGGAACCTGAGATTTTGATCCTCTTCTTATTTGGGTAAAGTTTACTATTACATTACTCTAAAGAAACATGTATGTTCTGCTTGGATTGACAGTTTTTCTGCTATTGAAGCTTTGAAATACTTTTCTAGCAGGACCGAAAAAAATGACGCTGCACAATATATAATAATCTCTATTTATTTTTTTTTAGTCATTATATGCCAAATACAAAGGGTCAATAATAAAGCAAATGACCCTTTGGATTGGCATGGCAGTTATTTATATGCCAGTGCCTAAAAAGTTACAGAAAGCCATGCTGCGGAACAATGGTTTACATAAATAACTGTTACGCCAATTTTATTATATTGTTTTCACACCTACAAAGAGAGAGATATTTCTATTTATAATATATCAGCTGGTCACTATCAGGTCTCAGTAAACTACCTCATTTTCTTTCTGAGAATCCACGTGAAATGTGGGGAACGGCTCTTTCCCGGCAGTCGTCATGGCCTTTAACAAAGAAAGGAAAGAAACATTTGTTTTCATGAGATGAATATGGCTGCTGTATCGCTGGTAGAATAAAGTGACTTAGGAGAGATGTGAGGAAGAAATGCGATTTCATATTAAAATCACGTCACGTACATAAACATTAGTACAATCATAACTGTTACACTGCAACAATCAATATAGATGTCAGTGCACAAAGACAAAATGGCTCTTAATCACAGTAAATACAAATTAACGCCATTTACTACCACTATTTCATTTTCCGATTACAAGATCTGTTCAGACAGAAGAGTTTATTCTAATCTGTATGTCTTATTAAGCAAACCAGAGAATTTACAGCAGTGTGTCATAAACTTCACAAAGATAAACAACCATCTTAAAGGGACACTAAAGCCGGCAAAACAAGTGTTTTCTATTTATTGGTCCCCTAGTATTAAAGTGCACCTGTTACCTCAAAACTAACACTAATTTAGGTTGTACTAATGAAATAAATGGAGGAGCTATACTGTCAATCATCAGTTAGCCCCACCCAACCCGACTCAGGAAAGAAAAGTCAGGCTGACAGGGAAGATGACAGAGAGAAACACTCACTGTATAATGGTACATTTTTTTTAATACATATATATTTACAACAACATTTATTTCATTAGTACAACCTAAATTAGTATCAGTGTTTTGAGGTGACAGGTGCACTTTAAGTACAAATATTAAAATGTCAGGTTTAGGATTATGGATTTTGCAGAATAGTCATAGCAATTGGCTGCAATTAGCTGAGAGCCTCTGCACCAAGTGCTTGTTTTTTTCTTCTATTGTAGACTATTCTGCAAAACTCATAATTCTAAATCTGTCATTTTAGCACATGTTGTACCTAAAACTAGATGGCCAATAAACAGAAAGCTCTTTTTTTTTTTTTTTTTTTTTTTTTTTTTTTTTTTTTTACACAGGGTTTAGTTTCCTAAACCAATGAAAAATGAATTTATGCGTTTGTCTTTTTAAGTAAGATGTAAATATTGGTTGAGAAAGGTATGCTGGGAAAACCGTTTCATAAGGCTGTATAGGTAATGGAAGCTCCCATAATATAAGAATGCATACAATTATAAAGGTAAGTAAGAATCCCTTCAGAAAATAACCTACCCATGTATATTTTAGCAAACATTTACAGAAAAATATATTTCATTTACATATTTTATAGAAGTATGCACTTCATCACTTGTCTTCCACTTGATCTTATTGCTGAAGGCAGTGCTCTGATGAATATGAACACTTCTAGACTGCAGTTCATGCCACATACAGCTAAACAAGCTAAACAAGATTCTTACCTGGCTATCCGGGGAAGGCATTATTTGTAGAACATTGCACTTTTTGTTTGTTTTTTAATTAAATATTGCACAACAAAACGTCTTTTCATTTATCTCCCTCTTCACTCATTTTCATGAGATAAACATTGCTCTAAATTATTACCATTGTGCAGGCATCCACAGGGACTGGGGAAAGAAGTTCATGATCCAGTGATCATTTATTCATAGTGATCATTTAGTAGTGGAAGAAGTAAATCATAACATCACTCATGTATTGACAGGCAGGGTTTACTTCCCCTTCCTTCTTTTTAAATGTACAGTACAACCTATAAGCACTGTTTATTCTGCTTGGAGAGAACGGATTGCCTAAATATTTTATATTATTAATAGAAGTGGATGCACTTCTATTAATGTTAAAGCATCCTGGGTACACTCCACTGTAAAATGGTGCTCTTCACAGGTCAAATTATCATAATAACAGCAGAATGTTCAACTAGATTTAGTGGGCAATAACTTTTAAACAATATCTCTTTGACAATTTTTTAATTTAAGAATCTTTATTTGTTATAGTAGGAACACTTAATTTATATATGCATTTTGTCCATCCAGGAGTCTAGCGCTATGTAAGCAGCCCCCCCATATACCTTAAGCACGGTCTTAAAAGGTTTTTCTTTTGTTCCATTGCCAGTGGAATCATCTCCCTCTCGTTCCGAAATATACACGTCCTCTGTAAAGCAAATACAAATGTTCAGTCTATAAAATATACCTGTAAATTGTAATTAAATCAGCCAATGAGAATTTTTTGCTTGGGATCTAAAGTGTTAAGATTTAAAGGGCTTGTGTAAAATACTTGCATGTCTGAGCGGGGGTCAGTGTCAACACATATTAGCCAAAAATCCACTGACTGCCTGTATCTACAATGTAAAACTCCCAGCCCATGGGGTACAGCTATCTATGCATGCTGGTAGCTGCAGTGTAAAGGATCATTATCAACAGATAAAGAAAACAGATATTTGGATTGATATGGCAGTTGTTTTTTATGCAGTACTTGTCGTCTTTGAGGTTGAATTCCTGACATTTATTGGTTTGTGTTGTCTTGCTCTGCTGGTTGCAGCCAAATTGGCTGTCTGGGGCACTTCATGAATAAGTATGAACTGAAGTTTCATATAGCTTTGGGCTGGCCGGTCATAACACCAGGAAAATTCCCTATCTGGCAGGCCAGCCCAACAGGGATAAAATCTCCCCTCTCGCCAACCATGTCATGAGACACCATACTACTATGTAGGAATAACTGTCATTTTAAAACAAATGGCATTTTTTTCTCTCTATAGTATTACTGGTCCTTAAAGGGACACTGAAGTCTGTAAAAAGATCTTTTATTGGTCACCTAGTTTTATGTACAAGTGTTAAAATGACAGGTTTAGGTTTATCTATTTTACATAATAATAATCATAACAGTAGAAGAAAAAACAAGCACTTGAAGCAGAGGTTCTCAGCTAATCCTAGCTCCTCCTCCTGTTACCTCTGTGGAGCATTTAAATTCCTAAGCAGCTTTTGACTCTGAGCTGTTTTACAATGTTTTCCAGTCTCTGATGAACTGCCTTGTTCTTAGTTTCCTGAAGAAAGTGAAAGTGAATTTTAATTAGATTCAGGAGAGGGGAGCATGCTCAGTTAGTGAACACTGCCCTTGAGTAAGGAGGAGAGGCTGGGGATAGCTGAAAATGTCTTCTCTAAGTGCTTGTTTTTCTACAATTGCTATGAGTATTCTGCAAAATCAGTTAACCTAAACCTCTCTTTTTAACACTTGCTGTACTTAATACTAGGTGGCCAATAAATAGAAAGCTCTTGACTTACAGACAGTAAGTTAAAAACAACTAATTTAATGAGAGTTTTCAAAACCTACAATGAATAACAAAACAGATCTGATGTTCAAGTAAAATAATACACAAAATAGCAGGGTATACCGTACACCTACAATGAAATGTATTTTTCTAGACATTTGGGAGAATACTGTAAAACTACCAGGGATTACTCTCAACTTCTATTTTGTCTTTATTCCTGCTAGAACAGACTACAGCAGTACATTGTGCGACCAGATCTACCATGATGGAATTTATTTACTCTCTAAGATGCAAGTTTATTTTACCCTGCTCAAAGTCCACAGTTATTTGGCATAGCTGAAGATAAAATGATTCATAGATATCACTGAAAAGAAACATTAATTTTCTAGTTCTTTCAGTAAAAATGCCTACTTAATTTAACAAATACACAATTTAAACATAAGATGGCTCTGTTACTTTGAAGATGACATAGAACATGACATAGAACATCTCAGCAACAGACTTCAACTTGGATAAACTAACTGAATCTCAAAGTGCATTGATAAGCATGAGTGCAATCTGATGCAATCCCATTGCAACTGAAAAGGACTGCAATCAGGCAGCTAGTCTGCACAATGCTGTTCCCTACAATTTCAGGGTTTTTCTTTGAAGGAAAAGAAATGCAACACAATCCTATCTGACAAATATGTTATAGATCAGTGGTTCTCAACCTGGGTGTCGCGACCCCTTTTGGGGTTGAATGACAATTTGCCAGGGGTCGCCTAACACCCCTTGGGATTGTCGCGGATATTTGATACCCTTTGCAAGACAAAGCAAAGCTTGACACAGAGGGACTGTCCTAGGAAATACAGTGTCTTATTCATCTATTTACTTCCATCTTTTCAATGCTACAGCGCCTATATCAGTGGTTCTCAACCTGGGAGTCGAACGACGCTCTCAAGGGGGTCGCTGAACACACTGTTCCACTACCGATCTCTTGTAGTGGGCGCAGGTCCCTTTATATAGGGGTGCCTTCGTGTTGATGTCGCGTCCAAACTTCATCACGTGACAAGCATACGTGATGATGTCGCACACGAACGTCATCCCATGACGCGCATCACGATGATGTCACTAAGCGCATGCTGGTGCGATGACGTCATTGCAAGGGTCGTGGAGCAAGGTAGGTTGAGAACCACTGGCCTATATTAAAGGATACAGCTTTATAGCACAGATACACAGGAATTGCTCTCCTGCTTCACTTTAAATATAGCTTCCATTTCTAAGAGCTCAGATGCATCGATGTCCCATGGAGAGTTTACCTACAGAGCACTGCTGTACATTGAAGCTCACACAATCATATATTTAGTTTGTTTGGCTTGTGCTGAATGGGCCTGTACACACAAAGATGCCACTGAAATGGCCAACCCATATAAATGCATCAAATGGCATTACTATGTGTTACCCAGGTAAGTAGCATATGTGTGTACAGATCCAAATGGAAGAAGCAAAAAAATAAAGAATGGAACATGCTATTACCATTTCTTTATTAACCGTTAACAGTCCAACGTTCCCAATTTGGGAACATGTAATAAATAATTTATTATATTATTACATTATTAATTATTTATTACATGTTCCCAAATTGGGAACGTTGGACTGTTAAAGGTTAAGGGGTACAGCAACACACTGCAGCTAAATGTGACATGGAATACCCAAGTGTACATAACATAAATAAATCACTAGCTGTCCTAGTTAGAATGTTTATTATATCAGCATATGAAAGAACAGAAATGATTTCAAACCCAATCAGCTGCAAGCAAGCTGTCTCTATTCTATAGAGTCAAAGGTAATGAATTAGATACTAGATAAAGATAGGGTACTGGATAAATGGAGGTGGGATCTTGATCCAGGGAATTATTCTGATCCTTCAGTGT
>WMED01010916.1:0-15521 GCA_019650415.1 Pipa parva | reverse complement strand
TCTTATCTTTCTCCACTAGCGCATCCACTACCAACTCCGGGATTGGAGTACACCTATACAAAGCTGATGAAACAGTTTAACGGGATACTATTATGAAAATATAATATAAATATATTTATACATAATATAATATAAATATATTATGAATAGCCCTAACAGTCAGAACACTGAAGCTGTGTTATTGCCATTGTCCCCAAGCATAAGAAAGGATACAGCACATTTTATCATTTGATGAGGAGAACTACAAAGTTTCCCTTAATAGCTGTCCCCAAAATGGTCACATGTTCATCTTCTCTCTGTGCTGCTCAGAAAGCAGCAGTGACCTATAAATGTATAATTTAATTTTGCCTAAAGCCTTCGTCAGATATGGATTGGCAATAGATTAGAAATGGCAGTTCTTGCTCTTAAAATAGGAGCGCTCCCAAAGTTAAGTATGTTATTGTCAGGACTCATCCTTCTTTCCTCCGCAGTGAAAATGTAATTTGACAGTTAATGCAGGATTTACAAACTTGTACATTGTGTACCAGCATGGTATTCTGCTTAAGGAAGTTTTCAGGCAAGAGTGGTAGTAATTGCTGAAGGATCACTGAAGAAATTAGAGGGGAGGAAGAAAGTGAAGGGATGATAAGGCAGTGCTTTCATCTGTGCGCCTTGGTGATAAAGTATTTTATTAGGCCTCAACATCCTGGCCCACAAACGAGTAAAATGCACTAAACAAAAGCATGTATTTAGCATGCATATAAACGGAGTTTGTAAAACAATAGGAAGAACACAAATATATCTGACTTTCTGAAATAATATAACTAATTTTAATGGGAGTCTGTCCAGTCCACTAATTATATCAGAAAGAGAGAAGGTGGACATCATCAAGTACTCCCAACCCTGTCATAATTTCCCCAAATATGATTCATATTTATACTGCACTAGATCCAAGTAAAGTAAATTAGTGAAGTTTAAGATTAGTTTTAAAAGAAAAATGTTTTCCTCAAGGTGCAAATCATGGCATTCCAGATCACATAAAATGACTTTGTAACCCATAATATTATCACAGGCTTACTATTTGAGTTTCCAGAGACTCTTACTGCTACAAGACCATGGGATATTAGATTTACTCCAACAACAGAAACAAATTACAAAGGGACCAACATGCAATCCTATATGCTGGGAATGGAGAATATAGGTAGACAGAGAGGGTGGGATTAAGATACAGGTGGAAGAGGAATGGGTGTTTTTGAAAGGAAGGAGAACTTGCTCATATACCCATTGTCCATTTTAGCTGGGAGTGGCCACTGTGGGATGAAAGCAGTCTATTTCTACATAGACATAGGTCAAGGAAACAGTAAAAGATAAATTCATCCAACCACATTACTTTCTTTCAGTGCTTAGAAATCCTAGTCATTCTCTCTTTTGTTTTGAGACCAGATGTTATTACAAGTAATTATCAATGTCAGCCATTCAAAAAAATAAATAGAAAAGATCACCTCTGTGAAGTTTTATGACACACACAGTTTTGTTGAGTCTATGTGACAGATGTCAGTGTGTATGCACCTTTGTTTAGTTGTACCTAGAAACTATTTTATTAACTGCTTGTCTAACCCAGTTGTTGAGCTGTGACTTTTGTCTATGGTTTTGTTTCTTTCCCTAGTCTATACAAAAGTAAAAATGTTCCTTTCACAAGTTAAATCCTGGCCAGCTGTAGATTCTACATACAAGTCAAAGAATTTGACTTCACAATTAGACAAAGGTGCTGCTTTTTTATTTTTTTCTATTTTTTTAAATATAGCATTTTGATGTCGATAGTGATGATTTTTTCAACAGTGACTTAGAAAAAATGTAGTGCCCCATCTCCATAGGGAATAATGTTTTTTTTTTTCGCTTCCCTCAACCAGGTGAACACTTGTTAAAGGTGAAAAAAAAGTTGGAAAGGACTTAGTAAATTTCAATATCAGCGATAATGATCAAGCAGGGAACAGCCATTCGACTTCAGCAACTACGCCTCTTTGTGTAAAACACTAATTGATAACTACGCAAACACAAACTGTCTTGCCTTAGTTTAATGCTTGCACCAAAGTCGCATTGTGTTTTGTCAAGGTCACACAATGGCCCAAGTGTGACACTGCCCTAACTGAATAGTCCAAAGGTTAGGTCATGGGAAACAATTATTTTGTTAAATTAGGCATAATAAAATAAATATATGTAAAGAATTTAGGAAAGTTACCTGGGACTCCTCCAATAAACAGTGGTGCTATGACAGTCCTGGGAACTATAGAGCTAGGCCCCACTGATTGCTTTAGTTGCTTGTCTACTTGCAGCTGCACAATATTTTCTTTCTGGATTACTGTAAATAAAAATAATAAACTCATAGTGGAATCCTCTGACTAGAATTTAAAGATAGTGTTATTTTAATTACTCTACAGTAAATGACATACTCATTGCAAAGCTTAAAGGCAATAATAGACAATATCCTAAAAATTTTCATGTATATACGATATATAATATGCCAAACATGTCTTTGATGTAGTCTTGATTGTAGACTTCCATTTTAGGGGGTAATTCAGCAATGTGCGAAGTGAGCTCCGGATCCTTCACGGATCCTTTGGTGGATTTGATTTGAAATTTGAAACACTTTTCAACACTTTTTAGTCACTGATTTGCACAAAAGAGAAGTTTTAATGAAAAAACCTTCAGGTGGTTTGGTGATTATCACTATAAAAATTGTTTGATACCATTGGTAATGCACTTAGTGCACATTTGTTTTTTGCGCTTTCCTTTTACAGACATATGGAATCCCTTTAAAGCCTTCGCTGATGTCCGCGTGCACTGCTTTCCCTATGCCAGCAGGCAGCAGATATAGCAGAGCAAGCTGGTACCAAGGTATGCATATGAGGAGGTGAGACTGCTCATCTTATTTTATGTGCAAAAAAAATCCCCAGCACTCCCAAAGTTAAAAGCAGCGATGTTTATTTTGTCATAGTAAAACAGGATTCAAGTCATCCAAAATCATTTAAAAACATCAATAGCGCCCCCTAACGTGTTTCGTGCAGGTGGCACTTAATCATATGATTGGATATTTTTTTTTGCACATACTTCCAGGACTGGGTCTATCCTCCTTGGCACCCCATTGGATTTTACAGACTTTTGACTGTTTGCTGCAGATTATGGGGATTGAGCGGTCCTAAATTTTGTTGCTCATCTTATTTTATGTTGCAAACTATTTCCCATATTCTAATCACCATTTATTGGACTAAGTTACAGCCTGGCATAGCCAATTCTTATGCAATAGGAATTTGCTAAAGGTTCCAAATCATTGGGGGGTTATGTATCTGCAGCCTTGAAGGTCTCTGTCAGTTTTGCTCCATCTGCAGTTTGAGCATGTGCAGAGGCTCTCCCACTGTACTATTACAACTTTAAGAAAGTCTGTGGTTATGAGCTGTCCTTTGGGCAGGCTCTGAACTCTGTTTGTAGGTGCAGTCAATCCAGGGGCAGAACTTCAGAGAGATGGCTGCCGGTGCACAATCTTCCCTGGGCACCCTATCCTTAGGCAATGCACAATTGGCACTAGGGTCCCTGTTCCCCCAAGCATCTGGTCAAACATCCAGACTCCCAAAAGGACATCGGTGAACACAGCAGAGTTGACGTCCTACCCTCCCATAAATGACATTGAGCAGAAGCCCAGCTCAATCATTCCCCAACTATTCTGAAAAGATCCTGAGATGAATAGGAAAAGATTAGTCAGGCAAAAGAAGAGCAGCTTGAGTAATACAGGCTCAATGGCATTCTTGATATTCAGGGACTTATATAGGGACAGTGAGCTCCATAGTAACCTTGTCAGGGACAGATTTAGGCAACAAACTGGCATTTGAGAATGAACAGTAACATTAATACACTGCATCTATAGAAGCAATAGCTAGCTATATATCATATAGTCAGAAAGAGTTACCTTTTATTGTATGCCACTGCCCATCACACAGTGAATTCTCGGAAGTAACGGACACAAGTAATTCATCAGCTCCATGGTTGACAGACAAAGTCACCTTGGGAAAAAGGAAAACTAAATAAGCACCATTGTATCTAAATTGATGTCTTTAAACAAATTTAGAAGAACCAGTAAAGCCACAAAAAGTAGCATCTTTGAATGGATTGGCTTGAAACTCCATCAATTTATAAATGTGTGTTTTGCTGAATGGAGCCATCCTTTATCAGTTGGGTAAACAGACCCCAGTCTATCCCATTGCTTTCTAGTACACTTTATATGATATATTTTTCATGAAATGCCTTGAAATGTACATGTATTTTTTTCAATTTACTTTCAGAGCCGAATTCACTATAGTCCGAAGTGAGGTGCGGAGTGTTTGCCTCACTTCGGACTGACTGATCAGCGCTCGCTGATGTCCGTGTGCAGGACATATAGCAAAAGTTAATTGGGCAATATTCATGTTTGCATTACTTTATAAAGCATTATTATATCTAATATAAATGATTTTATGCAGATATAGAAAGTTCTCCAAGTAATACCGCATTGCAGGGAAACTTTGTGTATGGAATGTAAACTCAACCCTTTTTATGACTGCTAGTGTTATAAAAGCATGATTTAGAGTTCAGGATTACTGGTGATGCTCTGCTTTTCATCTATATCAGTGGTTCTTAAACCAGGCCTCACCAATGGCGCACGTATTGTGGAAATCCACACAGCAGTGCAGGTGAATGTCTCAGAATTTCACATGAGTTTAAATACCCACCTCTGCTGCAGGGTGGATATTCACAAAACATGCACCACTCTGGATGCCTAAGAACAGATTTGAAAACCACTGATCTAAAGAAGGCCAATCTTTACTTATGCTTTAATGATAATGTCATATTGTGCCTTTTAATACAATGTACAATATTAAACCATTTCAGCACTACATAAAACGGTTTGCCTAAAATGCATTTGATTGAAACATTATGGAAACAATCTAAAAATAAAGAAACACTATATTATCATTAGAAAGATTATTTTAAGTGAAAACATGGACACTTTACTTATATGTCATATTTTTCAAAGGAAAGTGATGGTTTAGACCAGGGGTCGGCAACCTTTTGGGCTGAGAGAGCCATATTTGTGCGGCTCCCTCAGCCCTTTTGAATCCGGAGCCGCTGACATCACATGCGGCTTTGGATTGGCTAGCAATTCAGACTTGCGGTGACATCAGCGGCTCCTGATTGGAGACGCTGTTGTCATCGGCTTCTGGGTTGCTAGCCAATCAGGAGCCGCTGATGTCATCGGCTTCTGGGTTGCTAGCCAGATTGGCTAGCAATCTGGAAGCACTGAAAGAGCTCTCTCTCTACAGCACTTGTCGGCACACTGTAATGAGTGGTGCTTGCACCGCTCCTTACAGTGAAAGAGCCAGATATGGACATCAAAAGAGCCATATCTGCCTCAAGAGCCATAGGTTGCTGACCCCTGTTTTAGACTAAAGACATGGGATTGGCAATTTCTGGAAGTAACAATTTATAGCAAATAACAAAGAATACATTGTGTTTTTTACATATTCCCTTAATCAATAACATGATGTCTGGTTTATAATTTGATTATTATTTTAGGGGGTTATTCACAAAGTGAGAATTCGACTGTTGCATTCTCAAACAGCGGGTTCCCATAGCAAATCCGGGTCTGCAACAATTTTTCCATAATAAAGTCGTGACTGTGACAGTAACAGTCTATTGCGACTGTCTTTAGCTGGAGAATTTACACCTTTACGCAAGAATTCTGACTTTAGTGAATAAGCCCCTGGATTCTAAAAAAAGGAAAAATGCAGCAACTACTGAAAACCACAGTTCCTAGAATTCCCATGAGGTCAGGTATACATTTATAGTTAACCACTTGATTACCTTTCCATCTTCCATATAAAGACTTAACCATCGCCCTTTATTACCACTGTGAAATAGAATTCCAGTCTGGCTTTGTGGTCGTATATTAAAAACCATTTCAAACTCCAGATTAAAATCAAAAGATTTATCTGTAAATATAAGAATATGATTAGCTGAAAGGAGGAAATAAAACACTACTGTCACTTAGAAATATATTTTTTATAATGCACAAGATCACTGGGGTTTTCATGTAATTTACAACTGTACAAACTGCTAATTCAGCGATCACAACTAGCTAATTAAAACTTAATTACAACAATAAAATGACTAAACTAAGGCTTATGCCTAAAATACGTCAAAATACCTAACACTGCATCATGGGAAATGTAGGCATTGAGCCCACACAGGGAAACACTGCAAGCACAATATGATGCAATTTATTCATTAGCACTGATTTCATTTATTATTTTTTTTAGATTCAAATATATTAATTTTCATACTTAAGGAGATTTGTGAGCAAATGCCCCACTACTTTTATGAGTTTGCGTTTATTACAACGTCACTTGTGTATGTAAGTTCTCTTTGCATTTAGATTGTAAGCTCTATGGTACAAGGACCTTCCTCACCTAGTATCACTTCATGTCTAGCACTTAAACATTGATGTACCTTCATCCTTGTACACTTGTGACTTACTTATTTCGTATTGTGTTCAGCACTAACTTCCAAACCTGTTTTATTACTCTACTGTTTAAATGCTTAATGCTGTGTAACCAAATACTGTGTAGATAAATTACAATATCATATAGAAAATAAAATAATGACTTACTTATAACTAAATGCCCTCCATCTTGAGCAAAGAATATTCCTTTTTCAAAATGCCCATCATAACATGGGGTAACACCATATGTTTGAGATACTCCATGTAGTGGTATTCCATTTACTTTTACATTCTTTAGGCAGCCAGTGAAGCTTTTCTTTGGTATAGACTGCAGGAAGTATATAAAAAATAATGCTGTTTTATGCAATCAAATAAACCACATTCTGATATTTCACTGGGGAAGAGGTTGGTCATTAAGGGGGTAATTCAGGATAGTGCGAAGTGATTTAAAGGGAATCCTTTAAAGGGATTCCAGTCTCGGCAAGGCAACTCTTTTGCTCTCGCAGAGACTGGAATCCCTTTAAAGCGCTCACTGATGTCCGCGTGCAGGACATCAGCAAGCGCATATCAGTCAGTGCGAAGTGAGGCGAGGACTCCGCACCTCACTTCGCACTATCCTGAATTACCCCCTAAATATTTCCCAGCTAGTGGATCTTAATGGGACACCACTTTCTCTTGTATTTAAAAGACTAAATCAGGGGAAATTTCTATTTTTTTGGAGGCATATATTGTAAACCATTGCAGTATTTACAGCATACATTATACTAAATGTTATTGAAGGCCAAGGACTAGTTTTGATATTACAGAGTTTGTCCTAAAACAATTATTTCTAAAGTATATTATCTTTATTTTTACTACTTGTATGTCCAGAATTATTGTTGTGTTACAATAATCTTTTGTTACAGTTGTTACAACCTGCACTGTAGCATAAAAGCAAAAAAATAAATAAAAACACAATTTGCTTGCTGCCTGTGCTGCCTGGAAAAATACATTTTTTCTCTTAAAGAGCTTTGCAGCAGGCATTCTGATGAACATACTTGGACCCTAATATAATGGAAAAATCAGGAAGAATTGTAAAACAATGCAAAAAAAATCTATAACAGCAAATTAGAAAAATGTATATTTTGGGATATATATAAAAAAAAAACTGAAAAATGTATAATCCTTTCATACTTTATAATTAACTGATTATAGTGCTTTCACATATTTGTTATGCAGTTCTACATTATTAACTCATGAGAACCATAGGTATAAGGCAGTAATGCTGCCCATACTGGAAATGGGGTTGTTTGGCATTTGCCAGATTATTTTATGAGACACAGCCTGCAAATAAACATTAGTATATGCTTTTGGTTAGAGGCTGTATACAAGGTGTTGAATGCCTACTGGGCAGTACTATAACTTTATTTGGTTTATGAAGACTGATCCTGCCTACCTGAATTTTCAGTGATGGCAAGCCTCCAAGGCAGATAGAAGACATCCTTTCCAGACCAAAATACTTTGTTAAAGTTCCTTTACGCACCTTCAGACCATCAACAATAAGCTGCCCAGTGATTCCATCCCAGCTGAACACCACCTTTAAAAACAATTACTCATTAAATGAATGGAGATATGGATGTTCTCTTATCCCCTTCTGACTGGTGCTACAATGAGAGTTACTTTTATCTATCCACATGGTGAAAAACATTATATTGTATAACATTCATATCAATTTTAAAACCAATGCAAAACAAGAATGGGCCTCCCTCTGATGGATAGGAATAAAAGAAAAGAGAAGCAATGGTCCTGCACAGACAAGCTTATTTCCATGTACGGTATTAGTCTTATACTAATAACCCCAGCTATCATAGCAGTGTGCCCTACCCTTAACTGCATTGTCCACACTCTTATTTATATCTTAAAATAGGATGAAAAAAGGGTAAATGGTAGCAATAAACAGAATGTGTAAATACTAACTGTAAGCCAATGTAATATACAAGAGAGGGCAAGGTAACAAATAAAATCAAAGAAGATTAAAATATGCACACTGCATATCGCCAGGATCAAAGTGCCACAAATTCAATATGCAATCGCCAAATATATAAATAGGCAAATTGAATATAAAAATGAAAACAAAATCGTCTTATGTATTCAAGGGATTATGCACCTTCACATTCCTATTTTGAAAAAAAGAAACATCTATTGTGATAAACTCTTGACATCCAGTTTTTAAAGGCTCCAAACCTTGTGATCCATAATGTGATATCGTAAAGAGAAAATACAGAGAAGTATTTTCTCTTTTGTGATATAACGTTGTGGATCACAAGGTTTGGAGCCTTACAAATTGAACGTCAAGAGTTTTTTGTTATTGACTGGATGAGAGTTAGTTACATGGCCATTTAATAGTGATGAGAGTGTTTTTTCTTTATATACATTTAGTGAGTACCCAGACTTCAGGGGGTGCTTCAAGTGGTGGCATACATTGTTAATTACTTTCCCAGCACTGGGATTTAGTGCTCCCTGTCTTTTCTGGTGGAGGCCATTGTATACCATAAACAATACTGCACTCTCTTAGTTATTTCTATGCGTGCTTCTACTTCCTACAGATGTAGAATGTGTAAATGTATTAAAGCCACCGAAGGATACAGTGTAGACAGAACTGTCCCCTGACCTGCTAATCATTCCTACAGTGGTAAGCCTCTCTCCAACTGTTTGTCTGTCTTACTTTTTATCTCCTATCTGGGGGTTATTCACTAAAGTCCGAATTGTTGCGTATAGGTGTGAATTCGCCAGATAAAGACAGTTGCAATAGACTGCTACTATCACAGTCGCATCTTTATAATGAGGATATTTTATTATGGGAAATTTGTCGCAATCTTAACATTAAAAAATTGTTGCAACTTTACAATGGGGTAATTATTGTGGATTTGCTATGGGAATCCGCTGTTTGCAAATTCGACAGTCGAATTTGCACCTTAGTGAATAACCCCCTTAATCTCTTGGCCTATATATGTATGTATGTATAATTTTATTTAAATATATTGTAATTCTTACCGTATGCCATTTGCCATCATTGTACTTGTCTTGGCTTCTTATTTTTATTTTGCTCCCTTTGGTTCCCAGTGAAAACACAAAACGCCCCTTGGAAATATGGAGTGCCAGGTGTTTGGTTTTTTCAACATCAGTCATCAAAAAAATCATTCCAGCGGATTCCGTTGTGAGCACATCAAGAGAAAAATGTGACCTTTAAACACCCAGACAACAAATCCTCAGGTTAAACGAGTGGAAATTGAACATATTACAAGGTTAATCAATATTGAGCAAGCACAGAAGCAGTATTAGATCACAACTCTGCTTGTGTATTTGCTTGGCTCTATAATATTAAAGAAGAAACAGGAAGTGAAGAGGATTATAAGGCTGCAGTGGAAGAAAAGAAGACTGCCTTTTACAAAGAGCAAGAGGCAGCTCTGAGGAAAAGGAAATAATCAGTAAGAATCACCCCTAGACAATATGAGACTTTAGTTCTTTAAGCCTACTTAAGTAGTGTTTATTTTTTGCTTCTTACTACACCTGCAAATGAATGTACTGCCCCTTTGTATGTCTTTGATGTTGTCTTTGTATATATGCTTTTCTAACTATAGCAACCTGTACACCAAAGACACACTATTAATAAGTATAGATGACCATCATTTACAGTACACACATACCATTTAGGACAGTTTTTCTCAAAATGTAAGGCCCACAGGAAAGCTGAGAAAGAAAAAATTACCCAATCAACTTAAATAAATGGGATTTGAATCTGTGGAGAATGTGGCTTTTCCTAGAAACTGCTATTCTCTGTTGTATGGTCCTGTGTTTGCCATTGCCCTTATGCAAGTAAAGATCTTTCTTATAGTATAGAGCAAAGTTTATTAATTTCTACTCTTTTGTGGACTCTAAATGCCCTGAGTTTTATTGGCGTTATTGTGTGAAGTACCTACCTGACAAAGGGAGGCTGCTGCTCCCTGAAACGCTGTTTTCTTGATACCGGTAACTACACAGTGTTGAAGTAAAGTATGGTTATATACCACTATTTCAGTGTGTGCACCTCTCTATTTTTTTCTTTTGGATGTACCTGATTGGGGCCATAAGGTTTGTGGCTTACCTGGGCTATGATTATACTGGGGGGGACGTATTGTTGCTGCAGGGGGCATACGTTGTGTTTTAGTACATGGAAGCAATGTAATAAATAATTACATGTATATTCATACTAGCATGGCATACCTGTGTCCATATTTTAATTTTGGTAGTAAGGTACCTAGTGGGTAAGTTCGAAGAGGGGTATGATGAGAATTTAAGAAACCACTTAAAGTTTAAAAACTCTGGAATTAGAATACAAAACGTACAGTCTATGCCACCTAATATATATATATATTTTTTTTTTTTTTTTTTTTTAATTGTACTTGTAAGGAAAAGGGTGATACTGTCTATGTTTGTTTCTTCCAGCTTATTTGTTAATTATTATGGGAGTTGTAGAGTTCAATAAATTCCATACCTGTTTTTCCAGAGCTCCTCATTGACCTCATAAACCAAGTGACTTGCTGGACTGTCTCCAAAGTGGTAAGATCCTACAGGTGAGGTAAGGTTTGTGTAACCAGAGCAGCTTTGCAAGGCTTTCTGTTTTTTGTTCAGTCCTCTGTTCATGCCACCAAACAAATTCTATAAAAATAAAGTTTGAATCAAGTCACTTGCACAGCATAAATCAGGTCTCACACAACAGTCAAGCAATATGAAAGGTCTTAAAATGACATGCGCTCAGACTTTGTTTAATGTGTTGATTGGAAAGAGGGGTTTAATTCAGGTCCAGGTTTACTTGACTTTTTTTCTCTCTCTCTTAATACTGTATTGTTTTTTAAATACATATTTAAATTTGCTGACCTTGTCAATTTTGATAGTGCTGGTGGTGCTTTAGGCAAAACTGGGCTTCTCCTTTTGATTTGTTTGTGACATTCTTTTGAAACAATTTTCAACAAAATGTCTACATTTTACATAATACATGCGTGTTTTTCAAAAATTATGCAAACCTTTTATTCTGCTTATATCTACATAGACTGAATAAAACAATTAAGCAGTAAATTACCATGTCATTGTCATTCATAGTATAACTGTAGCTTTGATAGTTATTCAGTATCAAGGACATAGGAGGCTCTTCAGGTCTACATGTCCCAAGAGAGACCTGTTTCTTTTCAGTGTTATCAACAAGATTTTGTACAGTAGGTGCACTTGATGTCCTGTTAGAAATGCAAAACAAAGAAACGAAACAGAAAATTAAAACAGACACAATTGTATTTATTTACCTCATGTATAGTTGTAGCATGTATCTAGGTGTAATCAGTGTCAGGCAGCTAGTAAAATTACTTTGTATATGTTTAAAAGTAAAGTGTTGTTTTAAAGCTTCATGGTAATATCACAAATGGAAATTCACCTATATTCCATTGCAAAAATTTGAAAAAAGTAGAAAGGTATAGCAGTGACAAAACATACATAAGCACTCAACTGCAAAAATAGGAGTACTCCCCAAATCTGTGCAAACTTGACTGAATTCACTGTTAAAAGTGTATGTACTGTCACCATTTGTAATCAGTGTCAGACATTGGTAAAACTAGTGGTGGGCTCCACTCAGATAGGTTAGCCCAACAGGCCAGACCTTTCCTTCTCTTGCAAAAGACGTCATATGTCACAGGGGTCTCCCAGTGGGCCTTATATAAGTCAGTCTCACATTGTTTGTTTTCTAATGTGAGCAATGAGAGAAAAATTAACAGTACATTTTTAAGAATATCTGGCACACAAATGACAGTACACTGTTACCTACCCTGGAAAGTGGACTATCTGGGACCAGGAATCACTGAGTGTAAGATCAACTGCTGCTACAGTGCAATTCTGCAGATTTGTAAGGGTTGTTGGGAGTTATAGGATATGGAGAGTCTTACATATTCTACACATTCTCCTTTTTCTATATATATATTTAGTAACTCATGACTCTACTGAATGTAAAACAGTACCCTAACTATGAAGGCATAGTTTCTGAATAAAACCTAAACTGGGTGGAGCAGGGTCATATATATGATATAGGCTAATGGACAGCTGCTACCCTCTGTTGAGGGAAAAAGCAAAGATCTTACCCCCCCCCCCCCCCCCCCCCCCCCCTCCCCCTCCCAACTAAAAGACTATGGTGGCCTACAAAACAATATTGATTCATGACAAAATGCAGTTTTTGCATCAGGGCACATACTGGTGTATATAGACAATTTGAAAGGATATTCCTGAAATTTGTCCAGATATCTGGATCTGAAGTGCTTGGAGGTATGTTTTGATGGTGGTTACTATGGTATGTTGTGATAGTGGTGAAACTGAAATATTGTTAGATGTAATACAGTCTTGTTTGGCATTTCACCTCACTATTAGATGAAATACAATGCTTTGTAATTATAATAAACACTTTTACGTAATAGAATTTTGGGGTGTAGTATACACAGACAATCATGGAAAACTAAGCTCAACTTACCTTTGTATGAAAACATTGGTCATACATCCCTCAAAATCATTTCCTCCAAGATATATATCGCCAGGAGAAACTCCCGGTGTGCCAAAAAGCACATTACTATCTGTTTCCTCTTCATTATCCACCAACAGACTGAGTCTAAAACAAATAACTTTAGATCAGCTTAATGGATTAAAGTATCTAAAGAATTAATGATCTACTAGCTCTTTATCTAACTTGCTTTAATGCCACTTAGTCAAAAACACATTAAAGAGTACTCTTTTTATGTCTGGGAATCTTAAAAAACATGAGATGCAATGGATCATTTTGATGCAATCACTGGCACACAATGGACTGAATGAGGAGATCTCCTTTAAGCCATTTATCTGAGTCGGCATTTAAGAGACCTGCTCTGATCTTAATTTCCGTTAAATATAAATAATATATTAAAAAAGATGGCTTTCCATTCAGTTATTTCCACTGTAAATAGCCTTGTACGAATGTGACTAGGTGAACTGTTCCGAATTCACCTGTTAGACTTTTTCATTTTGAAGTGGAGAATTGGGGGGTTGATGGCAGGGCTCTAGTGTTGTGTAAGGTAGTCGACTATTCATTCAAAAGTGACAATGACAACTGCGATTAAATGACAACATGACCTAGGGAGAAGGTGACAGAAATAGCATATTCACAGACTAGAGTTAGCTGGACAGTGTGAGACTCGAGTCACTGCACTTCATTTGGGGAATTTGTCTCACTCCACATCACTTCTCATTCTACATCTTTCTGCCTGACTATGCCACACTATGCATGCGACAGCGATTACCACTTGTCTCACAAGTGTTTTCTCCACTGAGAAGTGAATTTGCACCTGTTTTTAGCGATGCGACTCAAACTGTAGCAAGGTGAATTAATCCTTTAGTTAATGAGGCCCTGAGTGTTAAAGGGGAAGTTCAGACTTTGTAAGCAACTTTGGAACCAGATAAAGCCATCGTTTGGCAAAACGTGCATAGGTCTAAGTTGAATATAGACCAAGCACTGGAAGTTCTGATCCCCGTGTGTGAAGGAGAAGTACATGGTTCCAGGCACTTTACTATTCAAGTCCTGGCACTTATCTGTAAAAGCATGTACTCTCAATTGCATCAAGGGGGGCAAGTGCCAGCATCCTAAGAGATTCAAGTGAGGAGTCCTGCATGAGGTCCCATGAATACATAATATATATTTGCTATTTCAGCTATAACATTCAGTGGTGAGGCTGAACGCTATTAGTAACAGAAAGTATGAGTGTAAATGCCTATTTTGACCAGCAGGTGGCATGTGTAGAGTGTACTTTAATTCAATTTTCAGTGTAGCTACAGCTTCTAATGTTATCCTATCCAAGAAATCAGATCAAGTACTGTTTTTAACTTAATCAGTTTGAAGTCATTCACACCCTGTTAATAGAATATATCAAAACAATCACTTCCATTTTTAACTTACCCTCTAACATCAGCACAAGCGTACAATAAAAAAAGGACAAATGCACACATATCAGGGGATATTGCCTTGCTTAACATTGATTTAGTTTATTTATTCCTTACCACTGTGATCTACAAATTCATCTCATTTTATAACATTCAGAATAATCCTAAAATGGTTTTTTAATATTTTTCAGATTGTATACTGGCATCTGAATGTAAAACAAGACATTAAGTCACAAATCCCTTGTTCTACTTTGCTTCAATACTTACTGATCAGCTTGCTTCCTCAAAGAAACATAATGTGTATTTCCATCCGAATATCTCTGCCTAGACTGGATTTCTTTATTTCTTGTGTTTACTTTAACAGTTCCCTCTTCTAGAGAGATCCGCAGTTCATCAGACTGTTGGTAAAATATATGTGTATTTATCAGGGTTATTGGTGGTTAAACAAAAAGTAAGTTATTAGCATTGTTGAAAATATTTTCAAACCAAATTCTAAAACTCTAGGAGATCAGGGACACTTGGACACTATGTTAGACAGACCAGACCTACCCCCACCTGCCATTACAAAACTTTTCAATTGAATTTTTGATCGGATTTTTCAATAGAAAAGTAGCCATTGAAAAATTTGATCAGAAAGTTTCGATCAGTAAAAAAAAAAAAAAAAAAATTCGATAGAAAAATATCGATCGGTTTTTACCGATCAAACAGCCACATACGAAATCTGCATTTTTGAGTTTAGCAAATTTCGAACCTTGGACTACAGAAGCAAAACTGTACATTCAGAAATAACTCAGACACTAGGGCAGCAGTTCTCAAATAGTGGGGGCGCGTTTCACCACTTCAAAATATAGCCGGACTGTGGAGAGAGGGAGAATTCTCTGCTGTCAAGGTAAACAGCTGCTCGTGCTGCTTCCGGGAGGGAGGAGGGAGGAGGAGCGAGGAGGGAGGCATTGCAAAGTTCCGACAAGTGTCCAATTCAATGGAAAGCTGGTTAGTGTGTGTGTCTGGTTAGTGTGTGTGTGTGTCTGGTTAGTGTGTGTGTGTGTGTGTGTGT
>WMED01010915.1:0-15521 GCA_019650415.1 Pipa parva | reverse complement strand
TCTATTTTTCAACAAATAGTTGTAATATCGATATAATCGATTCATTACTTTTTAAAACGAAGCTGAGCACAGATCGAAGCAGTTGAATCGCTGGAAAAAAAAATCGATACATCGATTACATCGATTAATCGTTACACCCCTACTTTATACCAAGTGCTATATCCTGCAGCAGAAGGTGAGATAAATAGAAACCAGCCCTTAAACAGACAAATAAATAGAAACCAGCCCTTAAACAGACAAATAAATAGAAACCAGCCCAAAAGTAACAGCAAAAGCTGACACCTTTAATATTTCATAGAGTTCTCTATAGGAAGCCTTTATAGCAAGTGCTCAGGTAATGAAGGTAAAATGTTTGAGATGGAAGCTTTTGTTCAAATGAACTTTTCATTCAATTAAACAATTCAGACTCTTGGAATATGACATATTATTTATCAATTTGAGCCTAAATGTTGAAATTATTATGTGAAAGTGTTTTTTTCTTTTTCTGTTAGAAAAAGAAGCACGACCTTTTGATATGCCTTGCCAGTTCTGGGATAGCCAATTTTCTTTCTAAATTCAGTGTAGCTCTTTGTTCATCAGGATATGCTTCCATTCATTCAAGTTTCTTTTAGTATAATTGATTATAACAGCTCTATTATGATGATCTCTGTGTGCACCTAATCTTGTGCAACCTGATAAAGCATTGTAACCAGAGATCCTTTGCATACTGTTTGAAAACCACAGAAAGCAGTGTTTCAACAGCTGCACTCAGATCTGCTTGTTTAATGACATTTGAATAAAGGGGTTTTTACTTTCCCTTTTATTTTTTTACCTTGGGGAATAATATACACAAAACATGCTTTGTTATAAGGGCTTTGAGGCATTTTGGTGGAACTGGTGCAAAAAAAAAAAAAAAACAAAGATGGAAAATAGCAAAGGTATTTGTTCTCTTTTATTCTTGTGACTTTGTTTTCTGGTAATAACATACACCACACTGTTTTCTTCTAAAATTACAACCTAAAATCCATATAAACTCAATCTGTCAGCAAGAGAATAAGCATAGTAAAGTGCACTGTGCATGTTCCGTCATGAATAATGCTTGTACTGGAGAAGTTTCTTATTAAGGATAGTTTAACAAAGTGTATATCAATTATTCAATTATGCTGACAAATGCAAGGATTTAAATGTTTCTTAACACCCTTTCTCACTAACTGACATTTAAAACCAATGTATTTCTTTCCCATCCGTGGTCCCGTTCAAAAGGAAGAAAGGTTATTTTTATCTCAGTTGATTACACATTATAAAGCCTATGAGAAAAAAATATCTACGGCACTCCCAAAACCTGAAAATAATTCAACCCTGTAAATTGTAAATTAAAGGTCCAGTAATAGCAGAAAAATAAAATAGGTATTTGGATTGGCGCAGCAGTGAATCCTATGCTGGAAATATAAAAATCTTCTGAAGTTTATCCTTGTTTTATTATTGCTTTGTGTCCACGTTCTGCAAACTGGACTTTTTGGGGCACTTCATGAATATGTATTACCGTAAAACAATAGGACTAGACAAGGCTTGTTTACAGATAACAGAGGATTGCAACCAGCAGTTAGAGGCACAACACAAATCAATAAAATCAGTAATGAATTTAAAGTTAGGCTAGGTATACTTTAACTTTAATACTGGTTACCTGTGATTAAAACACACTGTAGTATATCAAAGCACTTAGTCTAAGGCTCGTTCACACAGTGTATGCGATATGTATTTAGAAACATGTATCTAGAAAATATGCCAATGTATTTCAATTTGGTGTATTTTCTAGACACACAGTTCTATTTTACTTACCCGACTCCAGTGTGAATGCTCCCTCAGCATTTGCGGCTCCTCCTATCTAGCTGCATTTTGTCCGCAGTGTATATACCCCGTCAAAAATGTGACATGAAGCGTTCTGGTATGCACGCACTTGAATCATATGCTAGTGTGACCGGAACAAGATAAGTCCTATAGGTTTACATGGCCCAGCACTTCCTTCAACTTCCTGTCAGTCGACAGGAAATTGAAGCAGTGCTTGGGAGAGGAATGCTGTAGTGCTTAGTGCTACAGCAGATGGAGCCGGGCTAGGGAAGAGGTAGGTAGGGACAGGGAAAAGGAGGGGGTGCAAGCATTAAGATAGCACCCCCCTCCAGGAGTGCCCTAGGTGGCTGTCTACCCTGCCTACCCCTCGGCCCAGCCCTGATTGGTGTGGCAAATTCTATCATACATATTGTCATGTCTCAATGGGCAAATGGTACCCTTTTTCTAAAGTTAAGGTCAGGGCCAGCCTTTGGTCAAATGGCACCCTGTGTAACAATGCTGGTACATGCACACAATGCTGGTCCCAATGATGTCACATATAATGTCACAGATATCACAAGACTATCAGCTTAATTTGCCAGGGAAGGTTAAGGGCCTAATGCAAGTATGATTTGCTTAGGGTAAACTGTTCATTGGCGCCACACACAGGTTGTACATCTGTTAGGTTTACTATAAAATGTGACACTAATATTTACCAGAGGCACATGGATTTATGTAACTAAAAGAAAGCTATACTCAGCCTACTTTATAAGTTATTCTATTCATCGTAATCTGATGACCTCTTTACAAGTCAGACATAGTTTTCACAAAATAAATGTTGATACAAATGGATTCCAGCACTTTATGTTTTTCAATGAGTTCATTTGTGTTTGGATAAAAAAAATACAATGGACTAACTGCAGTTTGTTGGATCCATTAACATCATGTAGCTATAGTGAACTTATACAACTCTAGGTTAACAGGTAGTTTAATGACTTTTCAAAGATATTAACAAAGGCAATACTGGAAAATATGAATCTACTAGTGTAAATAGGGTCCAAGGCAGAGTTCATGGAAAAGAGAATAATTGAATCACACCTTGAGCTGGACAATCATCATGTGTCAAATTGACAATTCTCCAAGGTATATTGGCATGAACATGCGGATTTGACTTCACGACATAAAAGTGCCAAAATGGAAGGTTTATGGCAGAGGTTTTGTTAGTATTCTGGTTACATTTAACTCATAAGTCTTTTGAAAATGTGGTAACAAAATGCCAAAGAGCTAAGCACTGTCTGACATTGAAATGCATTAAAAAAAACAATTGTAATTTAAGTGACAATTATCCAACGTCAATATTAATGACCAAAATGTGACAAAATTGTTTTTTTCTTAGGATGATTCATACCAATTGCCAGTATGTTGTCAATAATGCTTAAAAAGATAGTTATTGTGGCATTGTATTTGTTAAACATATCCATGTGAAAGTGACATCAGTCTACAATAAGCCTATTAATACTTCATATTTATAATTTGCTACAGTGAGCCACCGCTACTATTCATCTGGCTACACTCAGACATTACAACTGTTTGCAGCATTTAGCTCCATTGCCACAGTAATACACTATGTAGTAACTCTACATAATTGACTCCACAACACTTCAGGCACTTCACATAGTTTTACAAAATAAATTGAAATTTAATCCATGATGCTCTTAATCTAATAAATACAGGATATGACTGAACACTTTAAATTACTAATGTCAATGGATGTTGTACAAAACATTATAGTTTTATAACATGATGATCCTAAGCAAGAGATGGAACTTTTAGTGGATTTTTTCCCAGGGTTCCGACATTGTTTAAGAGAATGTTAGAAAGGGACAAGGGAAATTACTTTTTTGCAATAGACTATTTTCCAGCCTGGGCCAGATATTCAGAACAGACTTTATACTCACATACCTCAAGGATAATTCAAGGAAATAAAAGCTGCTATGTTTTATTACAAATGTGCTACTGATTATGAATGAACAATTGAAGGTAATGGAATTGCGGATTGCTCTGTTCTCTTTCACTTTAACTGTGTTGATTTTCTATTGTAGTTTATTATTTTACTCTAAAAAAAATGTGCATTGTTTACCAAATAATTCCTTATGCCCTGTCTCTTTGTTGTATTTTCCTATTGCAATGCAGTTTGCCATTGACCATCAACTTTACAAGCTTGGTTTTTATCAGTTAAAAATCCCACAAATCCTTAATGTAAGAACCAAATATAAAATGGTACAACCTTTAATGGCTCATATCAAATAAGGTATGTATAAACCACCGTACAGACTATTATAAATCATCTTGGAATTCTGTTGTTCCAGAATTCTTTGATTGATTCTTTTCTACACTACATTACATAAGAAATCATCTTTGCTTTTTACAAAAGTAAAGTAGTGATATTTTTGCTGTTGGGTGAATAGGCTGATTAGATTTTTAAATATAAATGATGATAAATGAATAACACAGTTTGTCTAGCAGTAAACAACAGGGAAACTTGTGATACTTGAAGTTGGAATTTTGTAAAATGTGTGACATGGAATCTGATATTTCTAATTCTCAACGAGTTCAATATGTTGGTTTAACACCAAATGAACTTCACCCTTATCAATTCCAGCGCAGAAAGGCTTATCTTGCAAATAAAGAATATAAATACTGAAGGGGTAAAAACCATGTGATATAGAGGTGAGATGACTAACCTCCATTGCTAAGCAACCAGAAATTATATTGAAACTAAACACACTGCAAAGTGAACATTTCATACTAGGCTCAAATAAATTAGATTTTTTTTCCTTTTTTTAAAAAAAATTGAACGTAATCCTTTTTTCATTTTTGTTACGATCCAATTAGTAATGAGTTGTTTTTTTTTTTAGTATTAAAGATAAAATTGGTTTAAATATAGTGCTAAGCCATCTACTTACTCAATTAAAGGTTATAGGGAAAATTATATAATGATACCTATTAGAAATAATAATAATGAAAAGAGAAAACTTTGCATTTCTGCCAGACTCCCTTTAGCATGTTTTAGCAGTTTTTCCAAAACAGTTAAATAAGAAGATACTGCAGTGAACTGATACTGGGGACTAGCCTTAAAATCTAGCGTATAAAAATGGTGTTTCAGTTAGAGATAACATTTAAATAGCCTCTCAACAAAAAGTAAATGAAATGTCAACATTATTAGTCACTAGTTAGATGTCCCTCACTGACTAGTAGATATGTCCAATAATACTTATGTATTAAAATAAATATTTATTATAACGAATCAAGTGTTGTCACAACAGTAATTCCCAGTGAATACACATGGGACATATGATTTTACAGTTTCAAAAATAATACACTTCTTTTCCCATGAGTGAAAAAGTACAAATAAAGGAGAAATATGTGCAAGTCAGAAATATTTTACTGGAAGGTATTTTAGGGTATACATGATAGATTTATCTAAAACCATTGTAGTTACATGCTTGCATCTCTTTCAGCGGGTTATTCACTAAAGGTCAAATTTCTGCGTATAGGTGCGAATTTGCCAGATAAAGACAGTCGCAATAGACTCCTGCTGTCATAGTCACGTCTTTACAATGAGAATATTGTCACAGTCGCGACTTTATTATGGGAAAATTGTCACAATCTTAACATTAAAAAATTGTCATGACTTTACAATGGGGAAATTGTAGCGGATTTGCTATAGGAATCCACTGCTTGCGAATTTGACAGTTGAATTTGCACCTTCGTGAATAACCCCATGTTCAGACCCATGGTATGGGCAGTATTGGTAATATTGGTCCATTGGTACTAGAAGCAAATTTTAATGGACCAAAAAAAATACTGAAAATGAAAAACATTTGTAATCAACAATAATAGGTAGCTTGGACAGGTGCTTATTAAAAACATAGTATTAGGTTAATTGGTTTCTGACTTCAATGTAATTAGATTATGTGACTGTGTAGGAAATTAGGAATGATCAGAATTGGAGCTAATTATTATTCAATATGGATTAATTCCAGAAGATTTTGGGACACATTCATGAAAATCAGAACAGTCGCGCAAAAGTCTAAATTTGCATTCATTCGCCACTTCTCCATCTTCGTGCGTTCAGCAAACTCTACAATATGATTAATTTGCTTCCAGGACTTACACATCTCTTTGCGTTACTTCATGTGCATCTGCACATGTAATTTGGTTATTCATCAGATGATGTAGTATATCGAAGTACTGAATTTGGCAAGGGGTACTGTATCAAATTTTCCATTTTGACTTCACCAGATCAAAATGGCAAAGTAGGGGGTTGATGCCAGTACTCCGATGTGGCTTAAAAAGACTGTTCTTTGAAAAGTGACAATACTGCGACCAAGTGACAACATGAACTAGGGACATGCACTGCTGAATTGTACTGCTGAATTGCACTGCTGAATTGCACTGCTGAATTGCACTGCTGAATCGCACTGCTGAATTGTTGCTTTGGCTTTTATGGTTGAATTTGCATCACTATACATCCTAGTATTGTCAGCTGACTATGGCACACTATGCAAGAAATCACATGCCGTGATAGTTGCTTATTTGCTAATGGAATCCACTGCTAAGTGAATAAAGGGTCGTGAATTTGTGGTTATGGGAGTGTAACTACCCAATGTAATAAGAATTCACTTTGAAAGTTGAATTTGCACTGTAATGAATAAGCACCATCTGTTTGACAGTACCAGCTGCATTTACCACTAGAATATCTTCATTGGCACGTGCTAAAAAACATTACTGCTTTCCCTGCAAAGAATGCACTAAAAAAATAAGACAACTTTCCTGTTGACTATGTGAAGACTGATATCTGTGATTATTGACTCATAATATCCTATAATGTCAGACAACATAGATCATATATGGCGTGTGAATCTACTGTACATTTATTTCCATGCCAATGCTCCTGCAGGAAATATTGGAGTTATGGATCATTGAGTGATTGAAGTGAGGCTGTGATTTGCCAGACATCTCTGTACTGGAGAACTTCTTAGTAAACATTGGATAAATGACCAATTTACCTGCTCTGGGGGCTTATTCATGAAATTCCAAACATTCACTTTAAGGTAAGAATTTGCATCCATTCACCACTTTCCGATCTTTGCATATTCCCTTTGACAGTCGAACTCTAACTTTGATGAATAAGCCCCTAAGCCTTCATTATTTTTTTTTATCAGCCCAAAGCAGATATGCTCTGTGGATATATATGATAGAGTGACTGCCTTGGAACTGTAAAGCATCACATCCAAATCTAGTCGATAAAAGATATGATATGCAGACAAAAAAATACTTCACTTTCTTGGTATGAGATATGAAGAATATTTCAGTTGAATGCTTTCATTACTCTAAAATATAATATTTAAAACTAAATTAGCTCTTATTTTGACCTCAAGATCCTCTAAGAGTTCTATATTTATTTTTAAATTTGATTTAGGTTTCCTGTTATGGTGGAATAGTTCAAGCAGCTTCTCATTTAACCTCAGTTCACTAGCCCTTTTCATTCTGTCTTTGGGAAGTGACTCATGTTTCATCCAAGGGTTTTGTACATTAAAGTGTGGTATCTCTTTTCTCTACCTCTGCTAATTTTCCTTGTAATGTAACTCTCTGTTTTCTCTTGTAGATCCTTGTGAACTAACAAGAAATTTGTTTTCCACAATAGAAGTTAAGAGTATCACTTTATTTCCAGGATATGCAAGTCTAACCTCTGGTCTCACTGGTCATTCTGTAGTCTACCTAAATTCCACTGTTTCAAGGACAAATTATTTGTTAAACTTTTATTATAAGACATCAGTTGTCTGTTGAAATAGATGGAGCTTATTATTTTCAGCATGTCTGATTTCTTGCTTTTCACTAACAAAATGTATTCCTTGATTAAAGGGGAACTATAGTCTGATTACATTTTTTGTATGCAGTACTATACCTTAGTGAGAAGTGTTTCTCCCCAGTAGATGTGTAATAAATCATCTTGCTTCAGATTAAACAGCACTGGAAAACTCCTGCACCAGGAAATGTGTGTGTGATGTGCACTGGCCAATTTTTTTTTTTTGTATTTATTTATTTATTATATAGCGCTACTATATTATGCAGTGCTTTACAGAGATTCATTATTCACTTCAGTCCCTGCCCCATTTTGTGTGTGGTGTATACACGCCAGAAAAAATGCGATGTGAAGCATTCCGACGTGTGTGTGTTCACATCATACACTAGTGTGGATAGCGAAAAAGATGGACCTCCATGTTTTTTTTGGTTTTTGGTTTTTTTACCGGCAGCAGCTGCGGATGAAGACCGGAAGACTCCCTGGATTTATCCCCTGGATTACGCCGGACCAAGATTTGTTGTAATTGTATGTATTATTAATTAATCAATTAGTGCTTGGGTTTATATTTGTTGCTAATTTGTTAATTAATGTTTGTTTTGAATTGTTTGTTTGTTTGTTTTTTTTATAAAGGTGATATGAAGGACTGATACCCCACTAGTTAGGGGATGCAGGTCCCACCTAAGTCCCAATACAGCATGGTTAGGTAGGAGGTGAGGGACTTAGGTAGGGATATGATGGGGTTGGGGGCCATGGGAGGGGGTCAGCAATTGACCCTCTCCAGCTGAGAGAAATGTATTCAATTTTTTTATATAGTGCTACTATATTATGCAGCGCTTTACAGAGATTCATCATTCAATTCAGTATAACAGCAAGCTTTTCAGTTTGTTGCCTCAAGAACAAATTTGGATTGGTATACATTTTGACATAGTAAAATTTGTTACACTTTACTTCCCCTTTAACTACTAAAATGAATACTATCTACCTGCTCCTAATAAAGTCTTAATAGGTTTGGAATCATTGTAAAGTCAACAATAAATTTGTATATCATCTACATAGCAATGATATCAAAAGTCATGCTTAGTAATTTAACATCTGCCAGTGCAATTAGTTCATATAAAATGTTGAAAGAAAGACAGCAGAGTCTGGAAAGATATGTCTTGTAAGGAAATGAAGGAGAATTATGGAAAGCTATGCAAATTAACAGCACTCTAATGTCGCAAAATAGAACCTAATGGCTTTCAATTAAAAGAAAAGTAAAAAGAAAAATTCACCTGTGTGAGGTGAATACCACAAAAAAATGCTAATATGTTGTGTGTTTTTTTAAAACTGAATTTAGGTTTTAATTTTCACAGAATTTCTGAAACTATCATAACAAATATTATGTATAAAACAAAAGATTTAAAGGGTAACTAAAACATGAAAATGACTTAGGCTAGAAATAATGTACCTTATACATATAGTCAGTGGTGTCCAGGTAGGGGCAAAGTGTAATAATGAACCATAATAATAATCACTGTAAATTTAGTCATAAACAGTTTTGTCAACAGTACAGCAGACAATGATTTTATTACCAGAAGAAAAGAGAGTATAATATACATCCAGATTATTCTGTGCAATAAAACAACAGCAAGGGGCACCAGCCAATCAGCTTCTTGGGGAATGATAAATAAGGCAGAGGAAACGATTTAGGAAATATTCCTAATAAAATTGTTTTTTTTTGTTTGCTTTAAAATATATAGTTATTTTACCCTTAAGGATAGTTACACAGGGTCAGACTGGAGGATCCTCCATTGGGCCCCAGGGCTAGTGGACCTATCAGGCCTCTGTCACACTGCTCTTGTAGCAGGTGCTGGGGTCTCTTCTGGTAGCCAGAATCTTCTCATGTAGGAGAACAGTGTGAGAAGGGGGTTGTGGGAGCAGCACAGTGTGGTAAGGGGATTGCGGAGCAGCACAGTGTTGGAAGGGGGTTGCAGAGCAGCACAGTGTGGGAGGGGTGTTGTGGGGGAAGCAAAGTGTGGGAAGGGAGTTGTGGAGGAACTCACAGTAATGATTTCATTACTCCGCCTAGGGCACCAAATAACCTTGGCCCGGCCCTGGAGGTTATTGTTGTTATTATTATATATTTCTCTTTGTGTTGCAACAGTAGGAAATCTTGAACATCACTGTGACTTTGATATTAGTTCTGATGATGGTGTTTGGTAATGTGGGTATAATATAAATGTTAACCATAGAAATTTCAGTAGTTACTTTTTTCTACAAAATAGATGTTGAGTACTAAGTTGAATATTGACAGTATTGTTTTACTACCTATTTTTGCTAGTTATGTATGAGTATGTGTAACCACAATTGTTCTCTTTTAACATGTTAAGATTTTGTATGTCACTTACTGATTGTATATAAATGTGTATAGTTATAGAAAAAGAGTTGAAAGTTAAAGCTTTCTTTTGATCTGAAGTGTTAAATGATACATATTTTTGAATATTGTATTTGCTTGGTTATAACCAGAGGAAGTTGTGATATACTGTTTGAATCAAATTCCATACTTGACAGTTGAATTTGAAATAGCAACAAAGTGGCAGACTGAACTAAAGGGTTAAATGGGCCCTAAAACAACTTTATCAATTTGCACACATCATAGAGGGGTTGTTTCGGCAAAAGACTGCAGTATTCCTGCTGGACTACTGACAGCCGAATTCACTATAGTGCAAAGTGAGGTGCAGAGTGTTCGCCTCACTTCGGACTGACTGATCTGCGCTTGCTGATGCCCTGCATGCGGACATCAGTGAACGCTTTAAAGGGATTCCAGTCTCGGCGAGGTTCGCGAGGCTCAACTCGAGTTGCCTCGAATTTTAGAGGCGAAGGATTGGAGGGTAAGTTCAGACTATGATGAAATACCCCCTCTATTGCTATGATTATTCTGCAAAATCAGTAAGCCTAAACCTGTCATTTTAACACTTGTACTTAATACTAGTTGGTCAATAAATAGAAAACTCTTATTACAGGCTTTAGTATCCCTTTAATGTTTTCTACAGTTTGTGAAAGTTTGCATTTGGCACCAGTTGTGACAGCTGTGGATGCTGAATTACATTTTGATTATAACATTTTGCTGAATTTGATAGATGCTTAGCCAAGTGGTCAATGTAAGGAGTAATACTCACCTTCAGTCTGTTCCTTCTCTCTTGCGTTGGCATTTGTCACGGTCATCATCTTGGCCTTCTGGTTGCATTAGTCCAAGTTAATTTGTGCGCAAACGAACGTGGGCGTCTATGCGTGTTGGCGATGGAATTGGACGCAATTACGGTGTTGCGCCAAGGATGTGTTCCTGCCAAGGCGCCTATTTAAGGCAACCCAAAGCCAGGCCTGATGACCAATTATAGGTCTTCCTTAGTGATCCTGGGTGTTATTATATTTCTGTGTTTTCCTTTGTATGATCTTGGCCTGTATCCTGAACCTCTCTGTTGTCCACCTGTCCAGACCCTTGGCTTTGTTTCCTGACTACAATCCTGTGCTGCCTGCCCTGACTAGTTACTGTTATTCGACTACGCTTCTTCTCTACTTGTCTGAATCTGCTGACCTGTGCCACGCATCCACACAACCTTAGGGGCCGCGACCTGGGTGACTCTGCAGCTAAGCCCTAATCTCCTTGCGGGGGCTCTAGGTGAACACCAAGGTCATCTTAGACTCCACGCCTTAGGGTCTGTAATAGTCTCACTCCTCCAGGTTACTTAGTGTAGCTTCTACTACCTTATCCTCTCTCATAACCAGATCCTGCCCTTACAGTCAGCAAAATGCCAATAAAATCCATGTCCACCTATAATGCCTATTTAACAGCAACTACGTAGAGACACTAAATAATCAGCAAGGTAAATAAACTCCAAAAAACACAGTTACAGAGACAAGTAGCAATAAGCAGCCCAGTAACAATGTCAATATGCTCCAGTACATATCAACAGTATCCACAGAAAGGCCATATACTTGCTTTATTAAACAGAATAATGGCTGTGCTAACACACTTACAAAAATGTAACAAATTATTATTTGAACATGAGGCTGAGCTAAGAGAATGTTGTATTAAGCCGCAGGAGTAATGAATGTCAAGAATAGGGGTTTAGTAATAGCATATAGATCCCCTAAAATGTACACGCTCTCAACGAAGACAAGGAAATGTAAACTAAAAAAAATCTAATCTAATGCTTTCTTAATCTGCTAAGGTTGGAAATAATACCAAATTTCCAGTAGTTACTTAGTTTCAAATAAAAACATCTTCAACTGTTCCTGTGTACATTTCTGAGTTTAATATTGATTCCAATGAATCTTTTTATGAAATACGCAGGTTGTACTCTGAGCAGGTGCTATACTAATGGTCATTACTATCTCACAAACCTATAATTTTTCAAAATGTCATGCATTTAGTTACTATGGTGACTGGAGCATAACATTTAAAAATATACATTTGTGGCAGAATTCAGTTCAAAATTTCTATTGTAGGATTAAAATACAAACAAAAAACATCTCTGGAGAACTGAATCAACAAATTTACTATGATGCTGTGATAAATATACCACCCCCAGTCACCAGTACTGCCTCAAGATAATAGGTTACATCTTAGACTCATGACTCACATATTGAATATAGTTCTTTCAGAATCTAAAGAGAATCTGGATTTATTCTGGATCAGGGATTATTTGGGACAGCTAAAGGATGGTAAAGCAAAATGTCATGCTTTACACACCAACAAATATCATATGTATGGACTGCAACATACACCCTAGTGGGAAACGGTTTGTTTGAATGCAAACACAAGACTTACCAGTGCTTCTACTTTTGGACATTTGGACATCACTAAACATCAGTACTAAGCAAAGACACACCTCATATTAGGAGAATTAGGAGAATTCCCATATTTTAACCCTGACTTTATCTGCCTTTTAATTAAAGGAGAACTATAGTCAGATTATAAATTTATATATACAGTACTATACCTTAGTGAGAAGCGTTTCTCCCCAGTAGTTGTTTCTTGTGATGCAGAATGATTGATTAGGCAATACTGATAAACTCCCGCACCAGGAAATGTGTGTGTGTGACATGTACTGACCAGTTTTCCATGGAAGGGTACTCTTCCCTTGACAATTTTGCCCTGTTTACTACATAACACCTGTGCACAAGTTGGCATTCCTCTGTTATCTCCTGCATTTCAGGAATGTAAACAAAGCATGACTAATGAGGCCAAAAGGTCAGCACACTTTTTAACCAATAGCAGTCAGGCAGCTTTTTCTTCTTTTTAGCAGTTATATCATACACATTTCCTGGTGTGGGAGTTTTGAAATGCTTGCCTAATAAATCACCTTGCTTCACATGAAACAACTACTGGTGGAGAAACGCTTCTCACTAAGGTATAGTATGCATATGTAAAGATGTAATCTGACTATAGTTCTCCTTTAATCAGTATTGGATATGCTAAGGGTAATCAGTACTTCTCCTTTAAGAACTGGAGACAATGCTTGGATAACCTTGCCCTAGGTATTATTACATCTCAAAACTGCTTGCACCAGATACTTACTCTCCCCCGTAAATGTAACTTTGGACCTGTAAAGTCACTACTTTCAGACTCTCTGCTTCATTCAAATCTTCTGCACTCTCAGACATATATCATTGGTATATCTTTGGTTGTTATGTGTCTCCAGGCTCTTCTAGAGAGAGATGCTGCTATCCTTTTCTACTTGTTGCGATATTGCAGCTTGTGCCGGAATTGCCATGGATGGCACTAAGGAAATATGTCCCCTGATACACATGGCTCCACACATTTATAGGCAGAGTGACTGCATGCCACTGATGTCATGAGGCCATGCCAGGACCTCATTGTTGTCATCATGAATGTGTCATACACCACATAAGTACTATGGAAGGTTAAGTTGTACATGGAGATGCACTATTTGACACACTATGCAGACCAGTGTGGCAGATGCAAAGAAATTGTAAAGGTAAGCCACTCGCCATTATGTGGGATTGGAATTTTACCTGAGGAACTGCAATCTGAAGAGTGCAAGGAACAGAGTCCTGTGGGCAAATGTCTGGTGAGTGGTCCCCGTTAGCAGCTTTTATTCTTGCTTGTTGTTGGTTTAATGTCTTTGTAAGTACATTCAAGAAATATGTACTGAAATGTAAAATATGGGGTGCACAGAAGATATCACTAGTTAAATGTTATTGTTTATGCCATTATTGTAATTATGTTATGACACTTAGTTGGCTAAATTATTGATTGTTTTTTACTTATCTGGGTTTTCTGAAATGTCACATCTAGTGGTTTGTTAGTAACAAAGCCCTTGTTTTTCAGTCATGATCATCTGTATCTATACCATGTAAAGAACTGATTGGGAGGTTGTGGGTTCATAAAAAAAATCTACTTTATAATGTAATTAATTCCCCTCTTGCCAAGGTATATATCATCCAAAATGCCCCTGCCAGTTAATTAATTTTTTCTGAAAAAGCAGGGATAATTGGGTAGTTTTTAAGGGGTGTGGTCGAAATTAACCCAGCTGACAAAGAATATATAAATTATACTTTATTTAAGGGTTTACGTTATTCTGTGCTTTAAAACTGTTAAAATTGTTTGAAATGCATCAGATAAACATATAAGTTGTAAGTATTTTGTTTTTCAGGGATCTTAGATTATAGACCTACCTGAGTAAATAAAATACATATCACATTATGTTTACCCTGTATAGCATGACCTCGAGGGTTCCCTTTGGTCATCTTTAAGCAGGAAATCCCTTTCTAATAACTAAATGCAGGCTGTGGAATGCGTATATATTCTTGACCAATTAAACCCCATGGCTAAATTACATTACAAGGTTGCACTTTAAAATTCCAGCCTCATATTTCACTTTCATTAATCGATTTATAAGCTAATGTACTTTTCATCTTAATCATGGCTTGCATTAGGTGTTGGAGCCGCTCTTTCTACTACTCGTTTATGTTTAAAAAGGATGAGTGAAATGACCTTTCATTGACAATCTTCACTACTATGGTTATTATATGCCAGTCTGGAAATTCAGAGACCTAATATTGCTATAGGAATACAATTGTGCTGCAGTTTTCAACTTATAACAAGTCAGTACATAAATCATATAAAAAGCAAGTTGAATAATATTTGATACGTATACAGGTGATCCAATGTGGCATGGAGGCAAATAAGTCCCTGCTCCTTCCCATAGTAGCCCTGCAAGTCCCATTCTAAGCTGAACCTTGTTAAAGAGACAATCTATCTGTGTGATTAATGTGGTTATAGATCTCTGATGAAGGTGATAGAACATTGGCTTGGTAATACATCGAACAGATGGATAGAAAACCATTGCAGTCCATAGTATGCATTACAACATATTACTAACTAGCTCTGCAGTGTGGGGCATAATAAGCCGATTATGCAGTTAGAGCGTTCAAATTCACAATAAATATTCAAAGCTGATTGTATGTATGTATAATTTTATTTATAAAGCGCCAAAAGCTATTTTGACCTAGTCTGTATGAAGTACAAGCTAAGAATGTGCAGGGTCACTTTTCTAAGTTAGAATGCTTACAAACAATATAAAAATGTCTAGCTCCATGGGCAACTGTACAGGCGTCAGTCTTCATTGTTGTTGTGTTGGTGCACCACTGAGCTGGCACAATAAGCCCTATGCAAAAGGTAGTTTTTTTTTATCCTTGTATCTTTGTATGGCTTAAGATACACTTTCAATTTGGTCATTAAACGTAATCTCTTATTTGCACATGATGGAGAATTGTATTTTAAAGGATTTGTGCAAATGGTGGCCGCTCCTCTAATCAGCTCCTTCAGTCAAAAAGCCAG
>WMED01010914.1:0-15521 GCA_019650415.1 Pipa parva | reverse complement strand
TCTTTTTGTAATTAATCTCCTACCATATTAGTTTATGCAAATCACCTACAATCTCCATAAGATGCAGTATTTTTAGTAGTAGTGGCTGCCTTTTCCAGCTCTCTTGTTAGTTACTAATACAAAGTGACAATTCTGAATTATTTTTTTATTTTATCTAATAAAACATATGTATAATAGGCTGCAAGGAGTTATCCTGCAAACTAATAGATAATGAAGCTTTATTATAATTAATAAGGGTAAGTAGACAACTTGTAAACAATTATGATGGATGCTGTCTTCATTAATCTTTTACTGTGTAATTCAGCATAATATATACTCGGGTAATTCTGCCATAATGTGTTAGTGGATTAATGGAAAATAATTATATATTAGCTGCTATTTCTAGAATCAGTACAACCTCTATTGTGAGATGCACATCTTTACTGCCCGGTCTATATGTGGCCGCCATCCATACACTAATATGGCCAATGTCCAAGGACTGAGACCATGGAGGTTATTCACTAAAGTCTGAATTGTTGTGTATAGGTGTGAATTTGCTAGATAAAGACAGTCGCAATAGGCTGCTATTGTTGCGCTTGCATCTTTATAATGAAAATATTGTCGCAGTCGCGACTTTATTATGGGAAAATTGTTGCAATCTTAACATTAAAATGTTGTTGCGACTTTATAATGAGGAAATTGTAACAGATTTGCTATGGGAATCCGCTGTTTGCGAATTCACCAGTCGAATTCTCACCTTAGTGAATAAGCCCCCATGTCCACTCTTCCCTATAGCTGCTGTATCTGGTTTATGGTTCTCCTTTCTTTCTTCCATTTCCTTCATCCTTTTCTACCATTTAACACTTCCTCATCCCATCCATTTAACCAGGAAGTAAGATTCCTTAAAGTGCACCTGTCACCTCAAAACTCTAATACTAATATAGGCTCTACTAATGAAATAAACATTTTTGTAAATATAAATGTATTTTTTTTTTTAAAATGTACCTTTATACAGCGTTTCTCTCTGTCATCTTCGCTATCAACTTGCCCTTTCTTTCCCAAGTCGGGTTGGGCGGGGCTAAATGATGATTGACACTATAGCTCCTCCAATCAGATCCCTGCTAGATTGTGATTTAAGGGATCTGATTGGAGGAGCTAGGGGGTTATTCACTAAAGTCCGATTTGTTTCGTATTGGTGCAAATTTGCCAGATAAAGACAGTTGAAAAAGGCTGCTACTGTTGCAGTCGCGTCTTTATAATGAGAATATTACCCATTTATTATGGGAAAATTGTCGTGACTTTATTATGGGAAAATTGTGAATCCGCTGCTTGCAAATTAGACAGTCGAATTCGCACCTTAGTGAATAACCCCCTCAATGTCAATCATCCTTTAGACCCACTCACCCAACACTCAGGAAAGAAGAGTCAGGCTGACAGGGAAGATAACAGAGAGAAACACTGTATACAGGTACATTTTAAAAAAATACATTTATATTTACAAAAATGTTTATATCATTAGTAGAACCTAATTAGTATTAGAGTTTTGAGGTGACAGGTGCACTTTAAAATGATCTTCCAGCAAACGTAATGTGAGCCTGACAGAGCTGCACACAACTCATGTGTCTTCCTTCCACTAAATTCAATGTATCCATTATCCGAGTGTCCCTGGCTTCTCACTGTGAGGATGATCCTGGAGATGGAAAGGGAAGCTGCGAAATAAGCCAAATGGAAACTTAAACTGGTAGCAGAAGGAAAGAAGATGGATAATCCAAGCAATAGGAGTCAGAGCTGGAAGCAGCAGCATCGGTTAGTATATTTCCACTTCACATGTAGAGTCATCCCTAGTCTAACGTGTACTTTAGTTTTCCATTGAAGTCACTATATTACTCTACTGTCTGTATACTGTACAGCTAGGCTAGGTTCACACTAGCGTTTTCATATATATATACGCCGCACATAAAAAAAAAGTCGCACCGTTAAAACCTACTGGACTTAACTGTTGCTGGCCACACTAGCATATGACGCAAGTGCGCGCATGCCAGAAAGTTTCACGTCACATTTTTGCTGTTGTATATATGCTGCGCACGAAATGCGACTAGATAGTAGGAGACGTGAATGCAAAGGGAGCGCTCACACTGAGTCGGGTAAGTACAATAGAAATACGCGTCTAGAAAATACACTGGACTGAAATACATGGCGTATTTTTTAGACGCACATTTCGAAAATACACAGCGTAAGTACGCTGTTTGTGAACCTATTCTTACTGTTTACTTCTACTGTATTGGGAATTTCAGCTGATTATTGCAACCTTAATCTCATACATCAATAAAAGGTGCTAAAATCTGTATTTGTAAATTATATACTGAGGGACAGAGCCCCCAAAATAGACTGTCCTGCAGCAAGTAGCAGCTCACCATCCGGCAATATATGACAGAGCTACCTACAGTTCAAGCCCTGTGTCCATGGCAAAGGATGTTGCCAAATGAAAAGTATAACACCTGAGAAATGGTGTAATACTACATTAGTCCATGGACTATAGACAAGTTAGGACAATAAACCTTTATATAGAGATCCCATGCAACCTTGAGCCTATGGTTTTGGTAGCCTTATTGCCTTTGTGGGTTTGTAGGTTTACCTGTTTTTCCACCATCCCCCTTTCTGTGGCAGAAGGCTGCCACCATGTGAAATATATTGTTGCATTTGTACTGGGTTGCCTTTTGGATACTCCTATATCTCTATCTCTGTACTTTCTCCCTGGATCCTTAAAAGTGGCATCCCCTGGCCTAGGGAATTACCTTAACATGAATTAACAAACAAAAGAAGACAAAAAAATTAAACCACACCACCTCTTTATGAATAAAAGCATGAATATATGAGATGAACTCCCAAAGACGGGAAGCTCATCCAGCTCTGCAGGGGAACAGGGGAAAATTTCAGATGGAAATAGGTGATGTAACCTTAAATTTTCTTATACCTGCATGTAAAAAATATTCAGATAGTTACTTGTTTCGCCCCTTGCTTTCTATCCTTAACCCTTACCCCCCCAACAACTCCCTCTCTCACCCTCCCATCCCCCCTCCTTTACCCCCAATTCCCAAAACTATGACACCCCTATCTCCACTCCCACTGTTAGAACTCTTTACTGGAATCTAATTCAAAATGTAATTTTTTAAACATCTGTAAATACATTATTTATTTAATTATAAAAAATAAATAAATAAATAAATAAATGCATTTTATATGTTAAAAAATGAACATAGAGAGAAACAATTTTGTGTTCAACATCTGCTAGTTTGTTTAACAAACTAATGTTAACTGTAAATGCCTGAAATGATCACTATCAATACAAAGTTTAATTTAAAAAAAAAGAAGTGGCCTCCCTTTCCTTCTCATTTATCTGTACAAGGTTTCTCTACTTACCGTATATAAATTTAGGTAAAAAAAAGCATTTAAAATCCTATTCTCAACTTATACATACAAACACATACACACACACACATACACACACACAAACACACATACACACACACAGCTGCAATTCACAACAGTCTCAACAAGGAGGCTGGAGCTGAAGGTTGCAGACCCCTGGGCTAGGAGCTAGGTGTGTGGTGTGTTTTTCTTTTGGTACTGTAAGGATACTCTATTAATATTCCATTCTATCTGACAGCTCCTCACACACTTTACAGCCCCCCACTCCTTCCTTGACTTATACAAGGGTCATAGCAAATTTCAAAATTTTTGGCCCAAAAACTGACCTCGACTTATACACGAGGTCAACTTATACCCAAATATATACGGTAGTTCTTCAGTTTGCTGGTTTTCTGTATGGAGTTCCATTCTCTAGGAGAACTAAAGTAAAAAAAATAAAAAAAGGACTGTTAAAATACTGACCTTATACAGAGCCGATTGATTACAGTCACAGCATGAGCTGTGCAGTAATTAGCCGGCACCCGATGCTTCTTCACAGAGCTGGCTGACTGCCAGTCAGCGTGAAGCTCCTCCCACCTCATTTCACCTCGGGTGTTTTAGGGCTTAAACATCATCATGTTCATTGTGGGGGCCAATGAGAACGCTTCCCGCAATGAGCGTGATGATGTAGAAGCTTGGGAATGAAGAAGAAGGTGCTGTGCGCTGGCTTCTGTGTCAGCCAGCGCGCTGTGCAGGAAGTGTCAGGGGAAACATCGGGAGCCAGCTAATTACAGCACAGCTCATGCTGTGACTGTAATCAATCGGCTCTGTATAAGGTATATATTTTAACGGATTTTTTTTATTTTATTGCTTTAGGTCTCCTGTAAGTCCCTCTGCTTAGCAGTTATTTCTGGCCCTTCCACCATGGTGCCCAAATTCCTTCCTGCCACACCTTTTCAGTAGTGTTAAGTAAGGTCTTTCTACCATGTGGCTCTCTTTCTGCATTGTAGATACAGGCAGACCTCTCTATTTCATTGCTGCAGATAGGGTCAGTCCCAGGCTGTTCCTGGCATGCAAATGTAAGCTCGACCAGCGGTAGGGTTTTATACAGGATGCAGAAGAATAATTATTGGGAAGCCGATGCTTTAACAGCAATGCACCATTATTCCTATGTGGTAAACCAGTACTGAAAAGTTCATTTGGATCTTGAAATTACTATTTATACTAGATATAGGCTTTTAATAAATTATAGGACTAAGGAGGATTGTACTATATTTATAATTCACTGCAGTGCAAATGCGTCTTCTGAATCTGTTGTCTATCAACAGCAACAATGGGTATTTTCAGTGTCCTCATTTTAATGTGTATTATTTAAACAAAAAGACCTCCTGGTGCAGTTTATTTATAGAAATTCAAACCTGTATCTAGCACTGTGTTGTATACTGCTGGTTACATTAAGCCTTGTGCCACGACTTTACTGTATAAGTAAATAGTACACCAAACCACAAGCTACAATTCATATTCACTTTTTCTCGACACAGGTCCATTGAGACTTCTGGGTACAGAAAGGTGTGTTAAAATATTGAAAGTTTTGGGTAATTTAGCAGCAAGTATGGTGATTGGGCTCAGAATACATATTTTTTTAAGAAGCTTTATGTTGACTGGATTCCTTTATGGCAGTGAACTTGGAAATATCAAATTTTATCATTGAAATTTATTAAACTTGAAAAGAACGCTCTAGGGGGGTTATTCACTAAAGTCCAAATTGTTGCGTATAGATGCGAAATCGCATAATCATTTATAATGAGAATATTGTTACAGTCGCGACTTTATTATGGGAAAATTGTCACAATCTTAACTTTAAAAAATTGTTGCGAATTTACAATGGGGAAATTGTAGCGGATTTACTATGGGAATCCACTGTTAGCAAATTCGACAATCAAATTCGCACCTTAGTGAGTAACCCCCTTGGTCTTTCTGAGTTTATTTACACAAGATCTCACGTTGTTCTCGTGAGATTTTTTTTTTTTTTTCAATCTCAATTTTCCAAAATTATCGATGGAAAGGTGGCCATACTTTACATTAGTAGTATGGCTACCTTTTTATCAAAAAGATCAAGATCGTAAAACTTGAGATCGAAAAAAAAAAAAATATCTCGCGAGATCTTGCGTAGTAAACTTGGAAAGACCGAGAGCGGTCTTTTCGAGTTTAATAAATTTTGTCGATAAAATGTTTTGCATTATTGATTTTTTAACTGCTAAATTATTTAGTTATTCATTAGGACATTCATTTATTATTATTATTATTTTTTGGGTTATTCGTCATTATTAATGAGTTGTGGAATTCCTTTTTTCCCCTATAGTATGTATTTTTGTGTAACACTCTAATCCAAACTAGCATAGGGTTGTGTCTTCTCTTATTAGTTACAACCCATGCATCTGAACTTGTGGTGTGAGAAAGGTGTTCATATCCTTTGAAGTTGGTTAAACCCAGACAATGTCCAGACAGATTAAAAAAAACAGATTTATATTTAAGCTTAAATGCTCAATGACAAAGACATTCTGAAATGACATATATTTGAACAGCTTGAGTGTTTATATTATGAATCCTCATTCTTTTAATGCCATTTTGTGCAGTCCAATGCATGTAAAAACCACAAGAAAAACTGCCATCATTTCACATTTTCTATACATGGAACATTTTTAACATACAGCCCTTTATTAAAGGAACAGTCTGGCCGAAAAGAAAAAAAAAAAATCACATTTATTTAATGATGATAATTACCACCTTTTATTAAATACAATTTATTAACATTTTTTTTTTTAAGTTAAAAATCTTACCTGTAAAGAAGTGCTATAAAGCAGTTCCATGTCGGCGACTCTACAGTGTCCGAATCAGACAATCCCTCTCGGGAGTGCATACGTCTCCAGCCGCACTCCTACTAAAGTCCCATATTGGCATTTCCCATAAGTCACATGGGAGAGCGTGCACGTCATCCACGGAGGATGCACTGATCATGTGCACACTCTCCATGTGACTTCTAGATAGATAGATATTTATTTGTCAATTCTACATATGTTCATAAGGACATACAAGGATTGAAATTACGTTACTCATCTTTCCAACATACATGACATTGAGAATAGGCAATATTGTTACGAAACTAAGTAAGTATGCCATAATATAAATAATAATAAAAAAATACGTAATGAGAAGTGAAAGTACATATCAAACCAGTGGTATTCTTGGAAGTGCCAATTTGGGGCTTCATATTTATTTGATAATAAATCGTATTTACTAAAAGGTGTTAATTAGCATAAATAAATACATGTTTTTTTTGTTTGTTTTTTTCCGGCTGTACTGTTCCCTTAAGGCATGGTTTAAATGTGTTCCCAGGGGAGTTCTCAGTACGTCATAAATTTTATCCAATAGTCCTGATATTAAAGGAACAGATTTGTCTGCTCAATTACCACTGATAAATGAATTCTTTTTGGAATATTTATTATTGACTTATTTTCTGTAGATTTGAATTCATAGCTCCTTGCTTACAGAAGCCACTCCTCTTTCATCTACTTCCTCTTCAGTGTCAATGACTCGATATTCAAGTCTGAGAACTCTGAAACAAAGACATATCATATGGGCAGTGGCTCAGCAGTTAGCACTGCTGCCTTGCAGCACTGAGGTACTGGTTTCAATTCTACCCTGGACTTCATCTGCATGGAGTTTGTATGTTCTCCCCGCACTTGTGCGGGTTTATTCCCACAATCCAAAAACATACATCTATGTGTGTGACAAAATAGGGAAACTAGATTGTAAGCTCCATGGTGCGTGAATGATGAATCTCTGCGCTATATAAGAATAAATAATAATAATATCACTGGCTTAGGATTCTAAATAGATCGGCAATAAACTGGCTGTAAATTAAAAAGCAAATAACATATTTAGCATTTATGTAACAGTGACAAGTAGACAGGTAGATAATTAACTGGTACTTTAACTACGTATCAGTTGGCTGTTAATGTTTTGCTCATTTACATTTTGCAAGAATTCCTGGCTCCCAGATTTGTTACAATGGGCAAAATTTGCAAACATCGAAAAGGTTGTTTTTGATCTTCTCGATTAGATCAGATATTTTTTGACTGTTCTTTTATGATCGAAACATTTTTTATCAAATTGTTACGATTGTTTTTTTCTTCCAATGGGAAAAGTAGTCAAAATACTCGTGTAAAGTACGGCTACTTTACCATTAAAATAATTCAATCGAAATGTTTTGATCGTAAAAAAATCAATCAAAAAATATCAATCAAAATGTTATGATCTAAGGGCCATTTTTACATTGAAAAAAAAATTCAGAGGGTCAAAAACAACCTTTTCCATTTTTAAAAATTTTGCCTTATAAATTGCAGCCCAATAGATTGGCGAAAGCTCATACTGGACAGCCAGAGAAGGATTTTGCTTGCGCCTTTTGCTGCTCCATGTTTCTACAGTCCAGGGGTTGGCAACCTTTTCGGCTGAGAGAGCCAAATAGTGCGGCTCTGCTCAGCACTTTTGAATCCAGAGCCATTGACGTCATATAGGTGACATCACGAATCCGGATTGGATAGCAACCTGGAAGCACGGTGATGTCAACGGCTCTGGATTGGCTAGCAACCAGGAAGTGCTGAGAGAGCTTTGTCTCTACAGCGCTTGCCAGCGATTAGCTGGCAGACTGTAACGAGCAGTGCTTGCATGTGAGCACCACTCGTTACATTCAAAGAGCCAGATGCAGCCATCAGAAGAGCCATAGGTTGCCGACCCCTGCTATAGTCCTTTAGCACATATTAACAAATATTACACTTATATATAATTCCATGCATATTCCACAGATCATTCCTTCACATTCTAAATCTTATTAGTGCAGGCAGCAATGATGTGGAAAAAAATAACACAAAAACAAGGTATACCATCAATCAAAAAGAGCCTAGCTAATTTACTGACTCCCTTGCACTTTCATAAATAATAAACTTTCTCAAATAAAAATTTATATGCTTAGAATTTGACAAAGGAAAAAGATATCTGAAAAAAAATCCCCCTTTTCCAAGGAAAAGAAACATATAGGTGACAAGAACATGCTAAAGTTCGATCATGTAGTCGTTCATCTACAAAACTCTGAGACAACAAATTAAACTGTGATAAGAATCATTCAACCTGCCCCAGCCTTTTTCAGGTCATGTCTATTACTCTTCATGTTTTAAAGACCCCTCTTGTGCAAGCAACTAGTATAAACTCAAGCAACTATTATAATTAGTTTTCTAGTTAAATATATTAACACTGCTGTCATATATTCATACAATTATACATTAAGGCAAGTTGTAGACCAGAGTCCCCAGGGCTAGGGAAGCATCTCTCAAGGTGCCTAACAGTACCTCACACCTCAGGAGCATCCTCCTGGGACACTCATGGCTTGCAGGGGTGCAAGGATGGAAATATCTAGCCATTTGTCGGGAATGTTTAAGGGCTTCATTGACTAAAGTCCGAATAGTTGCATAGAACTAAGAATTTGTGCCTATTCTCCACTTCCCCATGTTCTCTTATTAAGCAAACACAGCAAAGTGATGAATACGTGAACAATTCAGGGTGAGTATGATAGTGACAATCTTAAAAAGTGTTTTGCATCATTCTGCATGCACATGCACAGGTACTACTACTATTAGCTAAACAGAGAAGTGGTATAAAGGTGCGAATGCAACTAGGTGAATTGCTCTGAAATCACCTGTTTGACCTCGTCACTTAAAGTTGGCGAATTGGGGGGATTGATGGCAGTGTTGTGTAAGGCAGCTATTCATTGGTGACAATGGTGACTGCAACTGACAACATGACCTAAGGACAAGAAGACCTAGAATATTCACAGAATACAGTTAGCACAGTGGTTCCTAACCTTGTTGAGGTAGCGAACCCACCAGTTTCATATGCACATTCACCGAACCCTTCTTTAGTGATAAATCATCCTTCTTTAGTGATAAATCCCTTGACCTCTGTGGCGGAGGCTCTGCCGAATCAATGAGGCTGACTCACCGAACCCCAGTTAAGAACCACTGAGTTAGCAGGATATGATGAGACTGACGTCACTGCCCTTCACTTATTGAATTCACCAGACTCTGCATGACTACTCATCCTACTTCTATCCGCCTGACTACACCACACTACACATGTGACAGTGATCACTGCTGTTTGACAAGTGTATTGTCCACTTAGTACTGAGAAGTGAACTCGCGATGCAACATGAATTGTAGCGAGGTGAATTTGGTCTTTAGTCAAAGAGGCCCTAAATCTTTGGCAGGTACCGAGAACCTCTTCTTAGCGCCATATATATTTTTGTTTTCATCAAGCTGCCTATTTATAAGGGATCTGACCATCTGACTTTGCATAATAAAGTTTAGATTAAGTCATCATGGAAAACGGCAAGGTTTGTTATTAGAGCAAAATATCCCTGAATGTCTTTTAAACTGTTGCTACAGAATCCTTCAACCTGGCTTAACCTTTTTGTCTTTCTGTTTAACAGCGGCATTATCACATGGATATCAATTGGTACGAAATGAGCAGATGGAACTTTGTGTTGCGGATCACATGGCCCGCCACATCTAACAATATCATACTATTTGTCCTTGAAATGAAAGCTTATGTTATTAACAGCGAAGCCAAGAAAATTTTACATTGCAAATTAATTGCTTTTGTAGCCATAATGTCTCTCATTAAAATGTTTTTCCTCTTAAGTGGCAGAAGCTAAGAATTATTTTATTTTTAGTATCTCTACCAACATGAAATCAACTGAAAATTGTATTTTTATTTTGTATGAAGAATATACAAGTCCTTTATACTCTGTCATTAATAATAATGGGTGATATTTATTAAAACGGAAAATATCGATATCGCAACATCAAATTATTTTTTTTTACCAATATTGATATTACTGATATCGTGATATTGAAATTTGACCAAAACTTTAAGGGGGGAATTCACCATTGAGCAAAGTGAGCTCCAAATCCTTCGGCTCACTTCGCACATGGTGTTATGCGCTCGCTGATTTCCTGCTCGCGGACATCAGCGAGCACTTTAAAGGGATTCCAGTCTCGGCGAGACCAAAAGAGTTGCTTCGCTGAGACTGGAATCCCTTTAAAGTGTTTGCTGATGTCCGCATGCAAGAAGTCAGCGAGCGCATAACGCCATGTGCTAAGTGAGGCAAAGGATTCAGAGCTCACTTCGCTTAATGGTGAATTCCCCCCTAAATCTGTATATTTCAATGGAAAATCCATAATATTGATGGGAAATTCGATATTGCGATATCGATATCACCAATATCGTGATATCGATATTGCCGATACGGTTAAATTTTGATATCGCCAATATCAATAATGTCACATCGGCAAAAATCGTTCGACATCACAATATCGGTAATATCGATATTTTCGATTTTAATACATTTTGCCCTAAATAGCTTAATGCTTATTTGAAGAATCTGAGTCTCTGTTCACTGAATTTGGTTTATACATTGACCCTGTTTGCTATTATGCTGATTATGTCAACAACTGCTTAACTACTGTACATAAGAAAGTTCAGACTGTAAGGCTGTCCTATTATAAATAAAGGAAAAGTTAAAATGGAACACATCCCTATCCAGCACAGTGTTTAATTGGTTAGTGTTACTGTGAAGATTTTTCATGAGCCACATGAGTATGCATGCTCTTATCATATATGTGCTAAAATACATATGTATCAACATCAAAATAGATGGCAAATCATCAAAGCAATGCAATTTTTGTTCCTTTTGTGTGTGAAATGAATTATTGCTTCTAGCAGCTGGTCAAATGAAAAATATTAATAGACCAAGTGCTAGCACATATTGTTTCAAATAGCTTATTAGACAACGAAATGGCAATTAAATAACTGCTGACAAATTCTGTTCTTTTTATTTCTACATTAGTATATATGCTGGACAGGTGTAAAAGGCAAATGGTGATAACTGGAATAGTACATACCAATGCTGACTTTTTTTTTTTAAACAATCTTGTTTTATTGAGATTTTTTTTGGTTTAACAAATCAACTATACAAATGTATAGAGTGTGCGTGTACTTTAACAGTCATAACAAAAAACCCCCATAAAAATGAAATATTGAAACGTGTCCACCATCGTTGACTTTTTAAAGATGTTACAAACGACTTTAAAGGGAATTCATCAACAGGGGCAATCTTTTCAGAGGTCTAGTAACCCATAGCGACCAATCAGTTGTAAGCATTCACTAGTACTGGGGAAATATAATTGTGAAAGAAAGCTTGTGATTGGTTATCAGACCTAAGTAAATGCATACCCCCTAATGAATTGTCCTGTTTTTTATTAATCAAACATTGCATTAATGCTTCTGCGTTGGTTTCATAGGGATTTAAACGCACATACATGAAAAAGTAATGACCAACACATTTGTACAGTTTGGCAGCAATCACCCGATTGACTACCTGATTTATTCAGCTTAGTGGATTTAATGTGTTACTCTTTTGTAGTCGTGATATAAATATGATTAAGGGGGGAATTCACTATGTTCCGAAGTGAGGTGCGTAGTGTTCGCCTCACTTCGGAAAGACTGAAATGCGCATGCTGATGTCCTGCACGCGGACATCAGCATGCACATTAAAGGGATTCTCCTCCCGGCGAGAGCACTCTAGTCTCCTCGCCAAGACGGGAATCCCTTTAATGCGCGTGCTGATGTCCGCGTGCAGGAGATCAGCATGCGCATTTCAGTCTTTCCGAAGTGAGGCGAACACTACGCACCTCACTTCGAAACATAGTGAATTCCCCTCTAAGAGAGTGTGAAGAAAACTGCATGAGGCAGTCAAATACCCAACCCGCAACCCTAAGGCAAACACAGAACTGATGTGTCTCTATCTGGCATAAGCGTTGTGTTGTTCCTCTACACATTGTACTTTTTTGATGTGATCTATAATGGTTTTGACTGCATGTCCTTATTATGTGCTATGGAAATGTAGAAACTACCATCGTCATTTGTCACAGTCTTCACCATTAATCAACCGGAGAGACTTATATAATCAGTTATTATAAGTCATTATTAAGTCTAGCCCTTTTAGATGTTTTCCATAGTTGCAATAAAACAGTTGTGCTAGTGCTTTTTATAATTATAGTTACACAGTTATGCTATTGAAAGTCTGTGTTATATAAAGGTGGGGATAGCAGTTTTATTGATGTTTCTATCATTTCATCTTGTTAGTTTCAGCTAGGAAACCACAGAAAAAAAAGACCCCTGCATTGTATTCCTCTATACTGTTTAAATGTTGCTAAGAGGTTTATATAATGAGTTTTACAGATCCCAGGCAGGTAGTATGCTTCCCCCTCAGAGATATAGAATGTTATTTCTATATGTTTTGCATTATGTTTACATGTATGATCATTTAATGCAGTTAATTTTAGTGACTGATTAGTTAGTTTCTAGTGACTGTTATTTTGTACTATATTTACTATTTGGTGGTTTCACTATCCAGCCTCTGGACCTCCTACCCATATGCATTTTCCCATAGCTTCTGCGTCCTCTGTACATGGTGTTACTCAGGACAATCTCAATGGACTGTTGACCTCACAAAGGTCACACAAGAGGAGATCCCGCAGTATGTTTATATTGAGAACTGAAGATATAAAACAAGCAACAGAAACTATGAGGATAATGTGGACTGGTAGAAAATCTAGCAGGTGGAAAGAATAATCCAACAGCAATTGTAATAAAAAGTAGAAGCCACTAGATGGAAGTATATCAGTAAAATGTATGTATGTGTGTATATTTTTATTTATAGAGCACTACTGAGTTATGCAGTGCTGTAATGTGTTAAACGTATCCATATATTATTCTGAATCTCTGACGAGGAAGTAAAATTCTTGTCTATTACACATAGGTACCACTATGTTATGTTACAATGATGCAATCTTTCTGCAGCTTTCTCTGGGAATGAGAAATAATAATAATTATAATAAAAAAAAACAAAAAAAAAACAGCATGCAATAACCCAGAGACTTGAATGTCTCTGTAAAATAACAGATTTATTGCATGCGTTTTTTTCACAATCTGTCTTGCAAGTTCCTGAGAGGAAGTCCTAGCAAGATTACATTGTATTGCAGTTTGTATTCATTTTGATAATTGCCATGAGGAGGTCTATATACTATAGTGGGCTCAATGGGTCCCGATGGTGTAGGTGCTGCCTCCTCATTTACAATTAAATAAGTATGTTTAGCATTATTATTGTATGGAATCACATAACAGTTAGTTTATAACCACTTCCACTTTAATACAACTATGCTGTCCTCTTTCCAAAAAGGCAGGTGGATATTCATGTAGATATATATAGATATTCCTGAATATCAAGAGGGTGCCTTTCTGAAAAGTATATGAGAAATAAAATCTGCTAAAATAAAGCCTTATATTAATGAAAAAAAAAGATCCATATCTATATCGAGTTTTCCTAAAATACCATATTGGAAAAAATACAATAGTTTTGATTCTTTTCCTTACATGCTATTTTACATACTGTAAGCTTATTACGATCATACCAGGATGAATATTGTTCCAGTTTGCAATGAACTGAAATGCTATATATTCAGAAAAAACAACGGGAATGTTAAATTAATTAGTTAAAATAATATTGGCCCCTTTAGCCCAGCTCAACCTAAGCTTCTTGAAGATGTAGATTCTGTGACAAATTCTTTGTAATCATGACATGCAGAAACTGACTTAAAATGCCAAACAGGACTTATTTACTGTCTTTGTGCTTGTGAATCATTTCCTAGACACATTTCTCTATGCCGTTAGTAAACATAACCATTTGAAATTGAAAGTAGACTTTGGTAGAAAATATATAAGACCCTTTATCTTTAGATGACCCCATTAAGAGTAGTCTTCTGAAGGTCATGATGTTGAAGATTACACCATCACTACCAGCATAGTTATCATGCCTGGGACCATTGGTTTTAAATGAAATCTCAAGATTTCTTATAAACTGAACTTAAATGCCCTTAGCATTTTATAGAGCACTTTTACAATGTGTTATGTTTTTTTATCTGCATGGTTATTTTTTTTTGTTTTCAAAGAAAAAAAACAAACAAACAATCCCTCCCTAATCCTTTCTCTGCCCTGTACTAGTAATGGATAATACTGATCTGACCTAGGTCATTAATATTTGGGTATATATCTCCAATGAGAATGATGCCCTCTGCACTGAAACAGTTCATAAAATACTCTGGAGCTGAGCTAACCACCTTAGCTGCAGCCTGCTTCCCTACTCCTTGGGATTAATGACTTCATGGCCAGGTCAGTAGGAGCTGGGTGTCTCTCTGTAAGAGCTACCAACTTGGGAAAAGGAGAACAGAAACATTTTTTTATGAAATAATATCCAAGTCCAAGCAGAAAACATGAAAAGATATGAGGAGTGCGTAATTGGGTACTTTGTTTTAATCCCCACCAAAATAAATAAAAACTTTTTTAGAAACAGGTAATTGGATTAATCAGAGATTTTAAAGCCTTTCTTATTACAATGGTAAAAAAGGACAGCTACAAAACATTAAAAGTATGCCACCGGCATCACCTCCTATAATGCCCCCAGTATTGCCTAGTATTATACCACAGGTATCTCCTACTATTAACAACACCGGAATCACCTACTATTATTAAAACCAGAATCGCCTACTATTATGCCACCGGTATCGCCTACTATTATGCCACTGTTATCACCTACTATTATGCCAACGGTGTCACCTACTATTATGCCACCTGTATCTCCTACTATTATGCCACCAGTATCACTTATTATAATGCCACCGGTATCGCCTACTATTATGCCAACGGTATCACCTACTATTATGCCACTGGTATTGCCTACTATTATGCCATCGGTATTGCCCACTATTATGCCACCGGTATCGCCTACTATTAAGCCAACGGAATCACCTACTATTATGCCACTATTATCTCCTACTATTATGCCACCGGTATCACTTATTATAATGCCAACGGTATCACCTACTATTATGCCACCGGTGTCGCCTACTATTATGCCACCGGTGTCGCCTACTATTATGCCACCGGTGTCACCTACTATTATG
>WMED01010912.1:3863-15523 GCA_019650415.1 Pipa parva | reverse complement strand
CCAGCAGCCTTTATAAACCCATAACACCTTCTATAAACCCAGCTCACCCTCTCCTGCAGGTAAGGAGCTGGTAATGCTGTGTGTGTTGGTGGGGAATACTGAGCTAGTTTGTCTGTAGAAATTATAGTGGACAGAGACAAAGGTTTGCTGGCCAGCGTGTGAAAAAGAGAAAGATACATACGTACATACAGACATATATATATATATATATACATACTGACAGACAGACAGACTTCCTCACTATTAACCCCTCAACAGACGTATGGCAGGAGGAGGATCAGTAATCAAACCTTCCTTTATTATATTTTATCTCAAAATAAGCCTTTTTCTAATATACTGTCTGATATATTATCTCTTAGCGTAGTTTAGTCAGGGCACCATTTCTGTAGCGTTTCAAGGCTGTTCGTTGCAGAAAACTGTTCTGTGGCTTTAAATCAAGCTATTCCATTTTCTTGCATGTACTGTATTTGCTGGCGTATAAGACTACTTTTTAACCCCTGAAAAGTCGGCGGTCGTCTTATACGCCGGGTATCACTTTTTTCTCTCCTTACCTAGCTCCTCCGTTGCCCGGCTGTCTGTGCTGAGCACTACAGCATTCCTCCCCCAGCATTGATGTACCTTCCTGTGAGTGACAGGAAGTTTAATCATTGCTGGGGAGAGGAAATGCTATAGCGCTCAGCACAGACAGCTGGGCAACAGAGGAGCTAGGTAAGGAGAGAGAAAAGGAGGGTGGCGAGCACTAAGATAGCGCCCATCTCCTTCAGAGGGTAGAGCTTGTAGGGGCAGCACAGTGTGATGGTGCTCTGATAATCTTGGAGACAGGGAGGGCTGGGCAGGCAGGGAGAACTGACCAATCCAAACAGGATTTGCCTTGGAAGAGGGGTAGTCTTATACAGCGAGTATATCCCAAACTCTATATTTTAACTGGAAAAGTTGGGGGTCGTCTTATTACGCCCAGTCGTCTTATACGCCGGCAAATACGGTACTATGATTATAGCTTGTAAATAATATACGGGGGCTTATTCATTAGAGTCTGAATTCAACTGTCAAAGTGAATTTGTGTCATTTCCGGTCACTATGCACCAATGGTCGCAAATTCACTTCCTCTTATTCACTAAACAAACGGAATCCAGGTGTGGTTTCTAACATAGTGGGAGTAGTTAGTATTAGGATGCATTAATTAGGATTAGTAATGCATAGTCATGTAAATTGCACCAGTATAGTGTAGGAATGTGCCACTAACTGTATTAAGTTAATATTACTTCCCTTCCTATGTCACCATATCCGTAGTCCATGTTGTCAGTGGTTTGTCATTTGTGGAAAATTTGCCACATCAGAGTTTAACGAATATGCAAAGACTGAGAATTGGTGAATTAGAGTGAATTTGGACCTTTATGCAACTGTTTGGACATTCATGAATAATCCCCACAATGTTATTGGATCCCGAGGCTTGGTAGGAGCGAAATCTAGAGGTGAAATACTCCTAGGTAAAAGACAACAGCCAAAAATTAAAAAAAAAATTCCATTTGGATTGGCATGACAGGTATTCAAACACAACACTTGTACAAATGTTATCTTCAAAGCTAAGGACATGAATTTTGATTATTTATTTTTATTGTTGTTGTTTTTATTTTTACTGATAGCAGCCTTGTTGTTAGAAAGACCTCACCCAGTCCCATTTTTTTGTATGGTGTTTTAGATAATAGATATTCAGGAAGTGATGTCTAATAACTCAATTTTTTCTGGTAAATAACTAAATATCATACTTTATAGCCACAATTTAATTTTTTGGTTACAGGGAGGGTTTAATCAGTAAGACATACCAGGCACTCCCCTATCCCCATACCGGGAATATTTCAGTCTATAATACCCTATTTATCTGCTGGATATATTAAAACTCTATGCTGGACTATTTACATGTCCTGTTATAATAGCATTATCCAAATATTGCTCCTCCTCTGGGCTACAGGCTGCCCCCTCTCTTTACCATCCGCACCTCTACTATACAAACTACTTAGCTTCTAAGTTTGCAGAGTAGGCCCTAAGCCTAGGATAGATCTCCACATAAAAGCAACCACTCACCAAAGCAAAAAGATAGCGCTCTAACGTTTGCTTCTTCTAGTAGCAAAGGCATTATACATAACATCCCTCCCATAAAGCCCAATATAAGGGAATCAGATAGGAAATAAAGGCACATTTAATTTTTATAACAAGCTGCAATTTTGTAAATATACCACCTCCCTACACATGTCTGTTACTGTAAGTAATAAAGTTTTACTTAAATCCATCATCTTCCCCGAAATGTATACAGGAGATGCACACCATATAGAAACTAGGACTAGGTCATGTGGTACCTATAAAGGGCTTGAATGTAGAAAGCAACAGCAGTGAGTGTTATGTATAGAGATGTGGAATATTTTGGAGAGGATGTTGTATACTGTATATTGTCTGTAGAACACACACAGTATAAAAACAGGTCATAAACATTCACTTTTGATTGGTATTAGTGTACTGTATATTAAAGCTTGTTTAGTGTATTCCTGTTACATCAGTGTGACTTTCTTTGCTGATAAGTTGATAACACTTACTGTGAGCAGAATTGCCTCTCTCCTGCCTCCCCAGCTTCTAAATTTCTATTTATACAGATATGTGTGTAATAATAACCAGTATTTTCCATCTTCAGCGCAATCAGCCTTATCGTCCATATCTACAATTGCACCGCAACACGCGAGGCTCTTTAAAAAGAGGGTGATGGCGCACATATCAGTAATGTGTGTACAATGATACATACCATGATCTACATTCATATTCCTATAATTTAGCTGGACACAGGGGCAATAGTTTGTCTGATATTTTCAACTAACGTTCATGCAGTCTACCATGTTACTTCTCTCCATAATCTGCAAATGGGGAAATATGCATTTGGTAATTGTGAAATTGGCTTTGTTGCTCCTCACTTGCTATTTGTAAGTAGTCAACGGGCTTTTTATCTGTACTGCTGTTGGTCAGTTAGCCTTGTGGCACTAGGGGTAATTTTTAGGTTGTTACTGGTCAATTTGGAATTTTAAAGGAACCCCTGACTTTGTAATTAAGTACTTGAAAGTTAGGAAAGAGTTCCTGCAACTTTTTCCAAATGTTTTCAGTCCACATCACTAAGTAACAAACCCAAAACTCAAACCGGTCTAGTCATCTAGTATCTTGTATATTTATCTGCCGGGTCCTTCTGGGATCTTCTAATAAATACCCCCGTAATACACACAACAGCAGAGAATAAAACCCACAGTTTTATCATCTGTATAAATGCACTAAACAACACAATTATACTGCCCAACAATCTAGAGTTTCTCCAAATCACAAGGGGGAGGAACTTTATCTTAGTCCAGGGGTGGAACTACAGGACTGAGCCCCAATACAGGATCAGCAAAAGGGTCTCTTCCCACTGCATCTCCACCTTCTCCTGAATTCCCCAGAACCAAAACAACAGTTAACTTTATTGTATTTCAAACATTTCACTTTATTATTTAAAATATATTGCAGTCGCCTTCTGATGGTGCTGGAGATTTTCAAAGTTCCCATGGGTTTCAATGGTGACTTTCTGCCAAAGCAATGACGGCCATTTTTTCCAAACATCTTTTTAATTTCCATTGTTAGGCAAATTCTTAAGGCTTTGGAATGACCAAAAGTTTCTGAAAGGTGCACTTATTGATGAATACTTTTATGTACATAAAGTACCCCATTGTTTATATTAAAGGGGAACTAGAGTCAGATTATAGCTTTACATATGCAGTACTATTCCTTAGTAAGAAGCATTTCTCACCAGTAGATGTTTCATTTGAAGCAGAATGATTTATTATAAAGCCCTGCAAAACTCCCGCAATAGGAAATGTGTGTGATGTGTACTGGCCAATTTTCCATGAAAGGATACCCTCCCCCAGACATTTTTACCCTACTTACTACCTAACGCCTGCGCACAAGTTAGCTCTCCTGAGCCCAAATCTCTGTAATCTCCTGCATCCCAAGGGCAAAATTTATTAAAGTCGGAAAAGCCGTTTGCACTTTGAAGTTTCTCCCGTTAAGTATTGCGAGATTTGCATCGTGTGATATTTGCTGTGAGAAACTTTTTTTATTGGATATATACATGGAAAGGTAGCTATGATGTATGGCTACCTTAGCATGGATATATTTAATTTTAAAAAGTTTGTCACGGTATCGCACGATGCAAATCTTGCCATACTTACCGGGAGAAACTTCAAAGCGTTCTCCCAATTAAAGTCATAAAAGCTGAAAAGAGTTTTCAGACTTTAATAAATTTCGCCACAAGAATGTAAACAAAGAATGGCTGATAAGGTCAAAAGGTCAGCACACTGCTTAACCAATAGCAGTCATGCAGCTTTTTCTTCGAGTGTTTAGCAGTTATACCACACACATTTCCTGGAGCAGGAGTTTATCATTGCTTTCTAATAAATTATTCTGCGTCAGATGAAACAACTACTGGGGAGAAACGCTTCTCACTAAGGTATAGTACTGCATATGTAAAAATGTAATCTGACTAGTTCTTTAATTCAGTGAACAATTCATAGGAAACCAGTTATTATTTAAATCTTTATTTCTTTTAGGCAGTGCCTTTCATGTAAGGATATTATATGTGTTTTATAGACCATTTGAGTGCTGGAACCCTTCGGTGGAAAAGAGATTGGTTTACACTATTAAATAAAGTTGTTGCAGATTAATTTTGAGTAGGTAAAACAATTTCCATCTTCAATCCAATTTACATTGTATCCTACCTTTCATTTTCAAAACTCTATGTGATTTGCACAACCCTCAAGATGGAAACTCCAGGATGGCCCACTGAGGCCTAAATCCACCAGGAGATTCTCCTCCCAACCTGTGGGACAATCCAACACAATATTTAGTCAGATGATGAGTTTGCGTGAACATCATAGTTGTTTCTTACCCGAATGTTTTTGATAAATAAACTGTTCAACAGCTTCATAGTTTCTCTTTTCATTGCAGTATCTTTTGTACATGGATTTCAAATTGTTGCAACTGAAGGCCAAGATGTCACATTGCCATGTACATACAGAGTCACCAGTAGCAGCGATATCACCACCATGTGCTGGGGACGAGATAGCTGCCCTAATTCCAAATGCAATCATCTTCTCGTTTTGACTGATGGATACAAGGTGACCTTCAGCTCAGAGTCGCGCTATCAACTTTATGGCAAAATCCCAGGCGGAACTGTGTCTCTGACGATTTCGAAAACAAACCTTAAAGACGCAGGAACTTACTGCTGCCGAATAGAACATTATGGATGGTTCAATGACATGAAACTTAATATCAAGCTAGTAGTGAATAAAGGTGAGAACAAAATTTATGTTTATTGAATTATATCTGTATTGCAAAGGGGAGATATACCCTATTTTAATTACATTTAAATTCTAGTTCGATTTAATTTTAAAATGAATGTACGGTATTACCTTTAATTGTATGTTTTATTAGCACCAAACATATAGGGGAGCTTAACACTCACAAATGTAGTACCGGTATTTCTGTCCTATATGCCAGGATTTAATTATCCATTGCAGTACAATGGTGCGGTTTACCGGACGTAATACCACCTCCCATCTTTGAAGTCAGAGTTTTATGTGTTCTTCTTTGTTCAGTTATAGTTCCATTTTGTCCTGCATTGACACATTGTCTAACTTTAATTAAATGAATTGTCTGTAGGACTGTCCCATAGAATGTTATGGTTATGATAGGCCTAGAGTGGTAACTAATTTTGTGTACCCTGAAAACATTTAGAGGGGAATTCACCATTCAGCGAAGTGAGCTCTGAATCCTTCGGGTCACTTCGCAAATGGTGTTATGCGCTTGCTGATGTCCTGCACGCGGACATCAGCGAGCGCATTAAAGGGATTCCTGTCTCGGCGAGACCAAAAGGGTTGCCTCGCCAAGACTGGAATCCCTTTTAATGTGCTCGCTGATGTCCGCGTGCAGGACATCAGTGAGCGCATATCAGTCAGGACTATCGTGAATTCCCCCCTTAATTTAAAACAAAGTTACCTTGTTGGAGGAATGTTCCACAGACTATTAATGCAGCAGGATCTTTTTACTCTGCACATAAGTTACTGTTCAGTCCATAGTTCACTCAGGTTCCTATAGTCAGTGGCCATTCTCTGTCTTTCTTAAATAGAAATGACTTCAAACATTCCTTAAAAAAATAGTTTTCCCATAATATCCGTCATGGTATTCCTATAGTGTCCTCCTACTATGGGGGTTATCCTCTAAAGTCCGAATTCCACTGTCGAATTCTCAAACAGGGGATTCCCATAGCAAATCCACGACCACGACAATTCTCCCATTGTAAAGTCGTGACCGTAACAATTTTAAAGTTGTGGCAGCAACAATATTCTCATTATAATACATGACTGCAACAGTAGCAGTCTATTGTGACTGTCTTTAGCTGGCGAATTCACACATTTACGCTACAATTCAGACTTTAGAGAATAACCCCCATATACTGTATATATACTGTATGTGTGTATATATATATATACTGTATATATACTGTATGTGTGTATATATATATATATATACTGTATATAGATACTGTGTTTCCCTGAAAATAAGACAGTGTCTTATATTAATTTTTGGGACTAAAGAAGCACTAGGTTTTATTTTCAGGGGAGGTCTTCTTTTTGGGACACGGTACTAGTACGGTATATTTCCAGTACTTTACTGCAGCTAGGCCTTATTTTTGGGACACGGTACTGGTATGGTGGTATGGTATATTTCCAGTACTTTACTGCAGCTAGATCTTATTTTTGGGACCCGGTACTGGTACGGTATATTTCCAGTACTTTACTGCAGCTAGGGCTTATTTTTGGGACACGGTACTGGTACGGTATATTTCCAGTACTTTACTGCAGCTAGATCTTATTTTTGGGACATGGTACTGGTACGGTATATTTCCAGTACTTTACTACAACTAGGGCTTATTTTCAGGGGTGGCCTTTTATTTCTAAGCTTGGAAAAAAATGCACTATTTTTGGGGAAACAGGGTATATATACTGTGTGTGTGTGTGTATATATGTATATATATATATATATATAGGGAATTTGGTTGCTGGTCAATGATCTTTATATTGCATCTTATTTCAACGATACTGAACCTTTCCTCTTTTAATCTTAGCTCCTGCTACCACTAAGGCACCAACAACTACAAGGAAAACTACTAAAGCTGGCACCACAACTCCTTCCCCACCAGTGACCACTGAAAGTATTTTTTCAACTACTGCCAGTTTAATTAGTCATTATGAAGATCTGACCACAGGTAAATATTTACTCTTCCAGAGGGACGCTAATGTGAAAAATGTGTTATGGCATCTTTTTAATACCATTAACTAAAATATATTAACTAGGACCCAAAGGGACTATCAAATGAAAATATTTTTTACAACAATGTATAAAGGTAAATACATTTAAAGCCTTGTTGTGCAAAATTTTACTCCCTTTATCTTTGAAAAGAAATAGTTCAAACAGCTAAAGTTTTTAATAATTTATTTTGTTTTTGTCAGGGTTGGCTTACCATTATTTGACTTTTGGTTTTAACAAAATGGAGTCTTGGATAATAATCAAGATGGAGCCTATGGCACAATGAATTCTGGGTTAACAGCACTTTAGCACAGAATTAATTTGCATGTAAATGAAACAAACCAAAGAATATGTTTTAACTTATTGCTCGTGAAAAGTAATGTTTTTCACAGTAAAGTGTGCCATACCAAAGTTTCCTAAATCAATAAAATGTTTAGCATAAATGTCTTCCCTCACTCCCCTAAAATATAAAAACTTTAGGCCCTTAAAATTTACCCTCTTTCTATTTTTTTCCTAGATTTCAGCAAGGGTATAGCCTCAAATGTCAGTTTATTATCATCTAAGTCATAATCATTTTATTTAGTTATACCACCAATTGACACTGCTGGTTGGCATGATAAGTCAATTATTTAAAAAGTATGCAGTCTTGAAGAACATCCTCAAAAAGAGTAATCAAAGTCATATGTTCCAGTTAACTCAGTTTTGTGTTTGAACTGACTTGCTCGATATAAAAAATAAGTTAAGTTTTAGTCGCTTATTCCTTAGAATTTTGTTCAATGGTATTATAGCTCACTCAAAAAGATATTTCAGAAGAATTCAGTAGAAATATCATTAAAGCTCATAAAAGAAGAGTTCAAGAAAGGGTTCCAAATAAAGGGATGTAGCACTATTCCTACTGTGCTTAGTAGTGCTTGGCCAACAATGATCTATGGAACAGCATGCAGGAGAAATTCTAGTTAAGGACCTTTAGCCCTTCCTTGCTATTGATCTGCTCATGATCCATCACTATGAAAAATACTGCATGAAAGTGACATCCTTGGGAGGTTTTCATGGAGGAAACACTGTAGCAATACTTAATTCCAACAAGGTGCAGTATGACTGAGGAAGTCTAACTGTATAGGGTGGTTTGTTGCCTCAGGGTTTGGAAGATTGTAATCATTGAAGGTCCAATGAATTCCAAGTTTCATTGGGAAATGTTACAGTACAGTGTCAAGGGCACTAAATTCATAAACAGGTTGGATCATGTAAAATGACACAAAATGACATCTACACCAGAGTGGATGAAACAGAAACAATGGTTTACGTGAGAATTCCCAGCATTCTGACCTTAAATCCTATTCAACACATCCCAAAAACATACCGGAAGTGAAACCGTTTTGTTTTCAGGAATGGGCCACAATACCTTTGAGCTAAATTAAAATAAAGGACGGTCAGTTAGTAAATATTCACATCATTTGTTCATCATTGACCTTTATTGATTATGACATTTATCAAATACATTTTAGGAGGCATCCCTGCACAAATATAAAACTAATAACCAATACAAATGAATCACAGACTATATCTTACAGGTTTATGTTTTTATCACTGGTTTAAGAAGAGACCAACCTTCTCTCTATTTGCTCATGTTTTCCATACTCTGTATGAAGAACTAGGCATTCCCCAGGGTTTTCTTCTTTCTTCTCTTGTGGAGGATAATTGTGGTACCCAGTGAGTTCTTCTCCAATTACAGAGCCCTTGATGTTGTTGATATTGCTGTTCCCTCTCTGTAGTTACAACCTTGGTTTTGCTTCATTCCTGCAAAATGTCCTCAAAAAAGGGGGTAGACAAGGTATCCACCATGGGCATGATTGTATGACCACCTTAGTTTTCTTTCCATGTAATATATGATTTACCCACTATTTTTATGAAATAAATTGCTATAGCTCCATTGTGTTCCTGAGCAATTGTTTTTGTTAAAGGGTTTCTGTGATCCAAATAAAACAATGTCATTTGTGCTCTATAACAAGGTTAAATGGATTATTTAATGTGGTATCATGTATGGGAGAATTTGCTTTCTTTTTTTCTATTCTCAGCTTCAAAGCAACAGTATGATAAAAACTGGGCTGTAGAATGATTTTATTGGATGAGTTATAAGTGTTTGTTTATTAAATTCCATTGTGTGATGGAAGTATAAGTTTAACCTGTAACATTTATTTGCAGTTTCTTTTTAATATCGCTTATGTTTTATTTGTGTTGAATCCACTGCTTTACTAGAACATAACAAGCAGAGCCAAGAAACCAGCGCTAATTATGGCACTGACATTACTACATTTACTGCTTCTTCGCCTACTAATCCTATTGTAAGGACAGATGCCACCAGCACAGAACGAGAACCAACTGTCTCATTGAGTTCAGGTAAATAACTGGTCATGACTAGCCTAAGTTTTTACGACCATTAGAGAGGCCAGTATATAGTGAACATTAGTTGGGAAAATGACCTATTTTATAGCAAACATTGCTTGGCTGTGAAATCACAGGGACATTCTCTGAGACCCATGTACTATGCCCTTTCTCTTAGTGACCATGTAAAATATATTTTTATTACTGGGGTGAAAATACAACCTTTTCTTAACCTATATCCAGTGCAATATCATTTTAAAAGTCCACTACAGGTTATCTACATAATGTCCAGTGTCACTGTCAGTATGAATGAGCAAATCATCTCTACAAAGTGTTTCAATTGAATGAATGTCATTGGTTCTCTATCATAGACCAAACAAAAAAGATCTAGTTACACAACCACACGAACTACGTCAACAACACTTTGACTAAAGTGTTATGAAGGTAAAGTAACAATCCTGATATGACAAGTGTATATTTATATGTGACAAAAAACAACTCTGTTAAATGGCTCACGGTCCAAACAGCAACCAGTTTCAAAGCCAAGTATCAAATTGTTTGGCAAATATTTGTACATGTGGCCATCCTTATTGTGGTGTTGCCAAACTAAACTGAAACCCCAAGATGCCTCTCTTATCTCTCATTTTCTGAGTGCATCATACAGAGAAAGGGATCGGCTATCACAAGGTAGTGCTGTACACGCTGGTTTGGTTGGTCTAAATTTAAAGCTTTGCTTGTATGTTTGCAATAACTTTGCTTTCTACACTCACAAGCTTCATTCCAGCCCCTCAGATAATGCTTCCAGCCCCTCAGATAATGCTTCCAGCCCCTCAGATAATGCTTCCTGCCCCTCGGATAATGCTTCCTGCCCCTCGGATAATGCTTCCTGCCCCTCGGATAATGCTTCCTGCCCCTCGGATAATGCTTCCTGCCCCTCGGATAATGCTTCCTGCCCCTCGGATAATGCTTCCTGCCCCTCGGATAATGCTTCCTGCCCCTCGGATAATGCTTCCTGCCCCTCGGATAATGCTTCCTGCCCCTCGGATAATGCTTCCTGCCCCTCAGATAACCCTAAGTGGGGTAATTCACTAAAGTCCGAATTGTTGTGTATAGGTGCGAATTCACCAGATAAAGACAGTCGCAATAGGCTGCTACTGATGCAGTCGTGACTTTATTATGGGAAAATCATCACAATATTAACTTTAAAAAATTGTTGCGACTTTATAATGGGGAAATTGTCGCAGATTTGCTATGGGAATCCGCTGTTTGCGAATTCAACAGTTGAATTCGCACTGTAGTGAATAACCCCCCAAATTTCAAGCTCAAGTAATCCTTGGACATGGCTATAACTGCCATTATGTACTTGTCAGTTGGCAGTCCATGCCAAGCTGCCCCTACAGTACTTTTACAGTATCTATGGGTAGACCTATTATTTGAGGATGTGCATCTAACTACCTTAATATTTGTAAAATGACACTCCTCCGGGCCTAGCAACGGATACTGTATCACAGGAAGATCAGTGATCCTTTATCTGAAAGGCTGATGTTAGCTTATTCCATGTAGACAGAGCCGGCTCTGGACCTATAGGCGCCCAAGTCCCCCGGCGCCCCCGTACCGCGCCACCCCCCCCTCCCCCGGCGCCCCCCGCCTCCAGAGCGGCCCCCCGCGACACAAACTTCACAACCACACAGTGCCAGCTCTGCCATTAGGCAGAGTAGGCAAATGCTAGGGCGCCCCCGTAGACAGGCGGCGCCCCTAACATTTGCCTACTCTGCCTAATGGCAGAGCCGTCACTGCATGTAGTTCATCACTACCAGCTGGTAATGCCTGAAAATATACCAGCAGCAGCAGCAGAGATACAAAGGATGGAAAGGAAAAGACAAACACATTAATAAATATCTGAA
>WMED01010911.1:0-15523 GCA_019650415.1 Pipa parva | reverse complement strand
ACCCCCTTCCCACACTTGCTTCCACCACAAACCCCCCTCCCACACTTGTGGCCCCCTCCTTCCTAGTCCCTACCCTGTGAAGGAGGGGGGCGCTAACTTAGTACTGTTCCTACCTCCTCAGCCCGGGTCGTCACTGCTGTAGTGCTTAGCGCTACAGCTTCCCTCCTCCTAGCAATGATGTAATTTCCTGTGAGCGCCAGGAACTTACATCATTACTGGAGAGAGAGGAACACTGTAGCGCTAAGCGCTACAGCAGTGACAGCCGGGCCAAGTAGGAGGTAGGTAAGGAGAGGGGCCGGTACTAAGATAGCACCCCCCTCCTGCTGCGCACTAGGCAGCCACCTACCTTGCCTACCCCTAGGCCCAAGCCCTGGATCCTACCTCCAGGAGGAAGGTACCTTTTCCATCTATGTCCACCATAATGATTAAGAATGATGTTTCACTCTGCTACCCCAGCTCTTCATATTATTTATTAGCTATTTTTGGCAATTATTTTTATTAATTATTAAATTATGTTTCACCAATGAAATTAATTTGTTCTACAGTCTTAGAGGTAAATTGTCTTGGAGAAAAACACAAGGAATTTGCTAAGTTCTGAGTTGCTAGTGGCTTTAGGCAAATACTTGCGCATTATACCTTGCTCCATGCTGCTGTGAAGGTGATTAACAAATGCGGCTAGTATAGTCTCAACATTCATCACTTGGCAACACTGTGCAAGACCGAGTGAAAACAATTCATTCCAGCAGGATTTCACTAGAGAGATGCTGTTTTCTTGCCTGGTAAAATACAGACATTACATATATATTAGCAGTATAAAGCTGATAAGGAAATACATGTCATTTTCAAGAAAAAAACAAAAAAACTTCAACAAAGTTCTATGTGGCGAGTCCAAACATCCAATTATTTCAAAGATACTAATTTAGAAATTTTGAATTCAAAAGTTTTAAGAAAAATACTGCTGGTTATGTGCTAATTCTATTTATCATAGCTGAAAGCTGCGTCAACAGATGACAGTGAATATAATACATCCCTGACTTTAATGTACAAGGAAATCACCTATAAACAGTTGTTCCCTGTTGGAAACAGCATAGACAAAATCATATAGATGGAAAGACACATCTTATAGGTATTCATATCACATAAAATAAATATTGTAAAAGCAGGGCAAGAAGGACAAATAGTATTTAATACTCAAGTCATCAAATACATTATTTGCAAGGTTAGGTTACTGTCCTATGGGGTGACATTAAGGGGCTAGACCAGCAATGGCGAACCTATGGCACATGTGCCAGAAAGGACAAGTGCAGCGTCGCCACCACTGCTGTCCTCCATTCCACTAGCGAGCGATCGCTTCTTCAGTGCAGGCCGTGGACCTGACCTAAAAGTTTTTAGGTCTGAACCATGGCCTACGCTGATGGAACAGTTGCTCGTTGGGGAGCGCTCCTCCCCCTACACGATGACATCACTTTGAGTGCCAAAAAGGTTCACTATCACTGGACTAGACCATTTTGTCCTAGTATCCCATGGCTGGGTGACTTTTAGCAGCTAGACTATTCTGTCTCAGCATCACATGGCTGGAATATTTTTAAGGGTTAGACTATTCTGTCCCAGAATCACAATGCTGGGTGATTGTTTTAGAGTATAGACTATGCTGTCCCAGTATCTTAAGTCAGGGTAACTTTTAGGGGATAGACCATTCTGTTCCAGTATCCTAAGTCAGGGTAACTTTTAGGGGCTAGACCAGGGGTCGGCAAAGTGCAGATCATAAGCCACATGTGGTTCTTTAGTCACCTTGTTGTGGGTCAGAGAGCACCTCCGAATCTCCGCCCATGACCTCCGATTTCCCTTCTGATTGGCCGTCGGCAGGTCATGTGGTCGGGAGAGTGCGCTCCTCGCCCTTTGCAGATCACAAAAAATTGTAGCCGCTGGAGAAGGAAACGAATTGGCTCCCTCCGTATTTAAGTTTGCTGACCCCTATGCTAGACTATTGTGTCCCAGTATCACAAGGCTGGGTGAATTTTTAGGGGATAGACCATTCTGTCTCAGTATCACGAGGCTGCAAAGCTGCTGTTACTAAGAGTAAGAAGGTAATCCCAAACAAGACAGCCTTGTTTTTCTTTTCTGCACTTTTTTAGTAAGTGCATTGAGACATCCAGGCATACAAACAGAAGACAACTTATTACATTTTTTTGTTGAAAAACTGGCAGCTGCTTGATCTGCCTTTAAATAATTCACCAAAGAGGCATAGTAGTCCTATAAACAAAGCACGCACTCACACAGATTACCACAAAATGTTTCTCTTTAATGTATAAAGTGGAAACATACAAATAATTAAAAATATTTTTAAAAAGAACCTCCCAGTTCCGCAGGAGGAATCCCCGATTTTGTGTTAAGGGCAAAACGTGTTTGGTTAGTACCAATTGCCCGGCCCACACTCCACATCAGATCTATACACTCTGATACCAGACGTTTGTTATGATATGTTTAGGTATAGTAGGGTATATTAAATACTACTATGTAGGCATGCTGATGTATTTATAACATGTCAATTACTGATAAAATTTCAATATACTTGAAAAGGGGCACAAGGCAGGGTTGTCCTCTCTCCCCCTTACTGTTTGCAATTGCGATAGAACCTTTAGCAATTAAAATTAGGCAATGTACAGAGTTATCTGGTCTAAAGTTCAAAACAATGGAGGAACATCTGTCCTTGTATGCAGATGATATATTGATTTATTTAGCAGATCCAGACGCATCAATACCCAGCCTTCTCAATTTAGTAAACCAATTTGGTAAATTCTCAGGTCTCAAAACCAACTGGAAAAAGTCAGTACTATTCTCAATTGATGAACCAAAGGAAGAAGGAGTACAACTTAATGTTCCTTTGAAGTGGGTGGAAGAGTTTACATACCTTGGTGTCAGGATGTCACGCAACCCAGCACAATATTTAGACCTTAACCTGGAACCACTTATACAGAAACTCACAAATTCTTTATTAATCTGGGATAAACTACCTCTCACAATGTGGGGTAGAATTGCGCTGTTCAAAATGATATTTTTACCCAGGTTTTTATATATTTTTATCATTCCCCAGTCTACATCCCACAGAGTTTTTTTTTCCCGTATGCGCAAAATTGTATCTCCTTTCATATAGCAACATAAAATTTCTCGTATAGCCTGGGATAAGTTAATGGCTCCCTGTGATTTAGGGGATTTGGCACTTCCAGACTTGCAGACATATTACTGGGCATCTCAATTAACATTTGTGAACTGGTGAATTTCCCAGTCACCCGACAATCCAGTGACAATATTGCAGGCTCTGGAGGTTGGGTCATTGGAGGCTCTAGCTAACGGCCCTTATAGAAAACTAGTGTATATACCATCTAAAATATCAGTAATCACAATACCATGTAAAATAAGGTATGTAGCTAGAACAAAAGGAAGGCAAACCCAGAAATATCTTACACCAAATATTCCAAGTTGGGGGAATTCAAATTTAGAATCCTTTAAATCAGGCAATGACCCCGCTTTTTGGGCCAGCAAAGGTATTAAAAAGTTAAAGGATATTTTACAAAACCAAAAATTCCCTGCGTTTGAATATTTTGTACAACAGCACCAATATCTGCAAACAAATTACTTCAAATACTTGCAGCTAAAACTCACATTCATGGTGCAATTTGATAATAAGGAGTTGGATATCCAAGAAAATAAACAAGAAATATTGTTATATGGTACTGAAACCAAGAAATTTACATCCAAGATGTACTGGGTGTTGAAAATGCAACATTCGGTACCATTTAAACTTGCATTTGAGAAGTGGCACACAGTCATTTCTGATTTAGCTGCAATAGAATGGGAGGAAATAACTGATAATCTTTATTCATCTTTATTCATTCAGATTTTGCTGACTTTTTAAAAATAAAATCGATCATATTCGTAACCAGATTGCTGTTCCTCCTACTGATGCTGACATTACTCTATCTACGCCCCCTTCTGAGTTTCTGAATCCTTTTTCTCCCGCTACCCAGTCTGAAGTTTCTCAACTTCTCTCTTCCTCCCGTCTCATGACGTGCCTGCTCAACCCCATGCCGTCTTCTCTGATAAAGTGCTGTGATTCTGCTCTTGTGCCAGCCCTCGCGTGCCTGTTTAACTCTTCGTTGTCCTCTGGAACTTTTCCGTCTCTGTTTAGACGGGCCTGTATTAAACCCATTCTTAAAAAACCTACGTTGGACACTATGTGCCTTGCTAACTACCGTCCTTTCTCTCTCTTGCCGCTGGCCTCTAAACTTCTAGAACGTCTTGTCTTTACCCACCTCACTAGCTTTCTGCATGAGCACCATCTCCTCGACCCGCTGCAGTCTGGTTTTAGGCCGGGGCACTCTACGGAGACTGCACTTTGTAAACATGCAAACGATCTCCAGGCTGCCAAAGCCAAGGGTCACTTTTTTGTTTTAATTCTCCTTGACCTTTCCTCTGTGTTTGACAGTGTTGACCACTCCCTTCTTTTTCAAATTCTCCATGCGCTTGGGGTCCGCGATCAAGCTGCTTCTTGGTTGGCTTCCTATCTCTCCGATCGCTCATTCTTTGTCTCCCTGCTAATAACTCCTCTTCTCCTGTCCCGCTTAAGGTGGGGGTGCCCCAAGGTTCTGTCCTTGGTCCTCTCCTGTTCTCCCTCTACACTCTAACCCTGGGCGATATCATCAACTCAGTTGGTCTCCAATATCACTTATATGCTGACGATACCCAAATTTATTTATCTGCTCCTGACTTAACGCCTGTATTACAGTCTCAAATCTCAAATTATCTTCTGGCAATCTCCTCGTGGATGGCCGAGCGCCACCTCAAGCTAAATCTCGCTAAAACGGAACTGATTATTTTCCCACCCAATCCTGGTCCCGTTCCTACATTTTCCATTCAAGTGGAGGGTGCGAATATCAACCCTGTAACCTCTGATCGTTGCCTTGGAGTGACTTTTGACTCTGCTCTTTCCTTCTCTAAACACAACTCTTCCACTGCTAGATCTTGTCGATTCTTTCTTCGCAACATTGCCAAGATCCGCCCCTTTCTCTCTCGCTCCACTGCTAATACCCTCTTGCATGCTCTTGTCCTGTCTCGCTTGGATTACTGCAATGTTCTTCTATCTGCCCTTCCAATTTGCTACCTCTACCCGCTCCAATCTATTCTAAACTCTGCTGCCAGAATTCTCTTTCAACAGAGAGGACGGCTCTTCTCCCAACCTCACTCTGCTCCCTGGCTTCCTGTAACTAAAAGAATTATTTACAGTGTTCTCCTTTTGACATTTAAGGCATTTCACTCTCTTGCCCCACCCTACATTTCCTCACTCTTATGTCTGTATGTTCTTCGGCGTCCACTACATTCCTGTAACAGCAACCAGCTTTGCGTACATCGTACTAATACTGCCCTTTCTTGTCTTAAACCCTTTTCACTCTCTGCCCCTCACCTTTGGAATTCTTTACCCCTTTGTCTCCGCCAGGTACATTCCCTCTCCACCTTCAACACCAAATTGAAATCTTATCTGTCAGAGCACTAGCACTTATTCTTATCATTGATTTTATATATAATTTTTATGTTTAATATCTGTATATATCTATTGTATTTATCTATTTATTTACTGTATTTATTTTGTTCTATTTATTTGTATTCATGGACCTATGACTCCACAGCTCTTATTGTCCTATCTGTGTATGTAAGTCTTCCTCCCACTTAGATTGTAAGTTCCTTGGGACAGGGACCTCCAACCTCTTGTGTCAATCACAAACTAGCACTTAATTTGATGTATCCTTGTAATATTTTACTTGTATTGTTTTATGCACTTTTCCCTTGTTTGTATTGTACTTGTATCGCTGAATTGTACAGCGCTTCGTAAATTTGTGGAGCTTTATAAATAAAATTATACATACATACATTTCTACAAAAGACAGGTTAATACAATTTAAATTCATACACCAAATTTATATAACCCCAGTTATTCTATTTAAATGTGGGAAAGTTGAAAATAATATGTTGTCACCATTGTGGTTGTGTGGAGGGTACTTATTTGCATAAGTTCTGGGAGTGTATACATATTCCAAAGTTCTGGAAGAGTATAATGGAAGCATTAACAAGTAGAGTACACTAGAGGATCCCAAAGTGTGTCTGCTAGGTATCATTGATGAACTAGTCCCCTTACATCGTACCAGGATTATGATTAGTTCTCTATTGTATTTTGCTAGGAAGACAATCCTGATGAATTGGATGGGCTCGAAGTTACTCACCGAGGCATTTTGGCTAAATATGATGAGCAAACATCTTCCTCTTATAAAGTTGATGTATGTAAGTAGAGGGTGCCCGGACAAGTTTAACCGTACATGGAATAACTGGTTAGAAGCAGATAAACAGAATGCCGAGATGCCCAACACATGAGTAATGTAACACTGCTCTTTAATGCCAATTGTTATCATTCAAACATTTTATTTTACCTTTATTTTTATTATTGTATGTTAATTTGCACTTCGAGTACATGTTAGTTAGTTATTTGTTAACTTGATGTTTGTTTATTTTGGTTATGTGGGTAATTTTGTTTTACTGTCATGTTATATGTAAAATAATAAAAAAAGTTATAAAAAAAAATGACTGATGAAATTGGTTATTATTATTGATGGCGTTTTGGGAGCCTTTGAGTAGAGATTTGATCTTTTTTCGAATGTTTTTAATCATTTGTATGTTTGCACTTTATACATTAAAGGAGAACTAAAGGTATAAAATAAAAAAAGACCTATTAAAAAACTTACCTTATATTGAGATGAATCGTTACAATCACAGCATGAACTGTGCTGTAATTACCCAGCATCCAATGCTTACTTCACAGCGCAGGCTGACAAAGAAGCCAGTGCAAAGCTCCTCCTACTCGGTTGTACCGATGGTGAAAAATGATTGAAACATCATCATGTTCATTGCGGGGGCCATGGAGAATGCTCCCCGCAATGAGCATGATGATGTGTGAAGCCGGTGAAACAAGTGGGAGGAGCTTCATGCTGGTTGTCAGCCTGCTCTGTGAAGAAGCATCGGGCGTCATGGAATTACAGCACAGTTCATACTGTGGCTGTAGCGATTAATCTCAATATAAGGAGATTTTACTTACTGATAAATCTTTTTCTCTGAAGATCTCTTGGGGGACACAGGACCATGGGTAAAGCTGCCTCCCACTGGAGGCAGGACACTAGGAAAAAAGAGACTCCTCCCTAGGGGGTTTACCCCTGAACACAGGAAGAGAAACTCCAGTATTTTATCAAAGACTTTTCTCCAAGAAATTAATAATAACGATAATGATAATAATAATAATAATAATAATAATAAACACAATCAATTTAAACCCACAAATCACCCTTTAAAATAGGGTGGGTAAACTGTGTCCCCCAAGAGATCTTCAGAGAAAAAGATTTATTGGTAAGTAAAATCTCCTTTTCTCTTTATCTCTTGGGGGACACAGGACCATGGGGACATACCAAAGTGGGAGACAAACTATATACAAAGCAGAACAGGAAGACTCCTAGAGATAGGAGCAACAGCTGCCTGCAATACTACTGTAAAACTTAATAAAGATAGAAGAGGACGTTCACATAATTTTCCTGTACAATTGTTCCAGCGAAGTTTGATGTCTTACTGTCCAGGAAACACTCACGGATCTGGAAAAATGAGCTGAAATTACCTGAGGAACAGCAATTCTTTGCAAACAATACGACTTCCTAAAAACCTAGTTAAGAGAATAAAGTTTCTTTCTTTAACATTCCTGATCTGGACTAAAGAAGGAAGAAGAAGGTCCTGATTGACATGAAAAGAAGACACCACCTTCTGTAAGAATGATGGAACTGTCCTAAGGACTACCCTATCCATATAAAAAACTAGAAAAGGCTCCTTCCAAGATAAAGCTGTCAACTCAGAAACTCTGATACGACTGGCTGACATGATTGCCACCAAAAAGACTACCCTTGAATGTAAGAAAAAACAATAAAGCAGTAATAAAGGTTCAAAGGAAGACTCCTGAAGAGCTGATAGAACCAAGTTTAAATCCCAGACAGGAACAGTTACCTTGTAAAAAGGAACGTTATGAGCAAATCTCTGAAGAACGGAAAAACCATCATCTATGAGGGCTAAATGCTGTAGGAGAGGACAGATACTGCCGAGACCTGAACCCTTAAGTAAGACAAACTTAATCCTTTGTCTAAGGCTCCCTGCAGAAAATGAATCACGTAAGGAAAACAAAATTGTTCAAAATCCAAATACAAAGAAAAACCCCTTTCTTGTATAGACTGAAGAATTGAATGGCCATGCCCTCTAAGATAGCGTTCCCAGACTGGGATAAGGCATCTCTCACAGAGAAAGTAAGTCTGGAATTCTCGGCAGCTTCCACTAAGGATATACTGACATAGACAATAGTTCCGCAAACCATTAGCTCTGGGATCCTGAAAACTGAAGCAAAACCTCCAAATTCGGAAGTTGAATTTTGACACAAAGAGAACTATCTCAGGAAAGTCTCACTTCAGAGATAGTTGATAGAATACTGACAGGATTAAACTCCACTCTCCTGGAATGGAGTCCTGTGGAATTCCAACATCCGATTCCCAGATAAAGAACCTTGAAGATGGCCGATAGGCCAAGAGCTTATTTTATAGCCCAGAGGAAATCTAAAAGATCTCTGTCAAAGGAACCTAATGACTGCCTGAAATTACGGAGGTCTGCCACCGCAATAAAGAAAGGAAAATATTCCCTTTCAAGTGATTCCTGTGGATAGAGGATATCTCTTCTACTCTTTTAGTATGCGCAATCGCATACGGGTCCACTTCTATCGAAGCTACAAGGAACCCCAATATTCTCATACCAAAATGAACTGAGGGAAAATGAAGAGACATTAATTGGAACGACTCCTGCAAAATACTGTCTATCCTGTCTAGAGGGAGATAGACTCTGAATTTTGCTGAGTCGAAAACACTTTCCAGAATTGAGCCTCTTGAGATGGAAACAGGTTAGATTCGATAAAAACCCGACACAACTCCATCAGCCTCTTAAAAACACAAGCTACTGATTGAATTGCTTGAATTCTACTAAACAGGAAGTCACATGAATTCCCTCCAGCCTGAAACTCACTGATACTGTCGCCCCTACTCTGTAAAGATTTGCTGTGCCATAGCTAGACAAAAGGAAGAGCTACAATAGATAGAGGGAAGACTTGAAAGCAAAAAAAAAGAAATTCCCAGAATTCGCTATGGACAAGGATATGCATATATGCACCCTTGAATTCCAAGGCTGAAAGAAACTCTCCCTGAGAAATGAATGCTATTACTGAACATAGAGATTCTATTTTGAATCTGAAAATAATATGGAGCGAAGAACTACATCTTTATTAGGAACCAGGAACAGAAGTTGTAAAAAAACTCTGACACACTCCTGAGAGGTCTAACCTTATTGAGATTCTCTTGGAATCATGACAGAAGGAATCTGAGGACCAAAAAATGTATATTTTGCAGTCTACTGAGATGATGCACTCAGTAATCTATTATGAACCGAAGACAACTAAATTCGAAAGAGATTTTTCAATTAAAGGGAAAAGAAGATAGAGACTACTCTGAGTAACTATCTGGGTCTCGGAACCTCCAGCCATAATAGGTGTGTAGTCGCTACTGGAGTAGCTGAGATACTAGATGAAAACCACTGGTGCGTCATAGAGATAAGGGAAAGTTTCCTTAATTTGGAACAAAGTTCCCCGCATGAAGCTTCTGGAATAAATACTTTTATTAGCTGCAAAATCCATTTTTCGCTGGTTGAAGCACCGAGAAGAGAAGTATGGATCATACAAAACCTTCCATCTTTAATCTGCCCAGAAGGAGCAGAGGAAGAAGAGTGAATGGATTCTAGCGGAATGTCTGAACAGTTATGAAAATAGAAAGTCCCCTACTGATGGAGAGGACTAGCCCTCCAGAGGATCACTGAAAAGAAAGGTATCTAAGGTAAACCATCTATAGAGTGATACCTGGATCTGGTTTATCCCTTCATGATGCACTACCTGATCATTGCTATGATATATCAGAGTCAGGTTATGTACCTGAATGACTAGTTCTACAAGGGTCTCTGAATAAGGATTCCTGCGGAATCCTGATCTAACAGGAAGTCCGCAACAGATTTATCGTAGAAATAATCCTTGGCATGTGAGGAGAAAATTCCCTCCTCCCCTGAAGAAGGAAGCATGACTGAAGCGGATGAAACTATGACCGAAACGTTTGTGTGCATTAGCGGAATATTCTGGAAGGCACCTCAAAATATCGCCAATGGAAACAGGGAGACTGCTGAAGCAGAGTAGCACTGTCTCTCCCAACAGCTGAGATGAACTGCCCGTCTTTGCAGACCTGGCTTGCTTGACATACCTGTGCAATTCAACCAGTATTTAATGCTAAGACACGTATAAAACTAAAATTTTTTATTTTATTTGATAAGCCAAATGTGTTTACTTCCCTTTATGGGGGTTAACACGAGACTCCCATAAGGGAAAACCCTGTTCTACCTTTATAGTGCTGATTTACTAAAAAGGAACAGAATCAGTAAATGACTGAAATTAATATATATACTGTATATACCCTGCTTTACCTTTATGGTGTCATTTCACTAAAAAAGGAAGCAGTATCAGAAAGAAATTGTCTCTCTTTTAGGAGATTGACATAGAATTCCCAAAAGGGAAAATCCCCGATCTACCTTTAAGGAGATGGAGCATATCAGAAACTGAGCTTCCTACTTACCTTTAGTGTGTGGTACATTATTAAGGAAGCAAAGGCCATATGGAGCTGAGAATGAATACGCAATCCCTGCTTCACCTTAGATGTGATATGCACTATCAAGGAAGCAGAATAGATATGACATGGAGATAAAATATACAGAATAGCACAGAATTCCCAAAAAGGGGTAACCTTTGTTTTACACTAAAAAAAATTTACTAAAAAAGAGGAACAGGTCAACAAAATAATTCTTAGCTTTACTTTAATGTGTTAATACACAATTAAGGAAGCAACAACAGTATGAAACCGAAAATAATCAATCATACACTCTTTACTTTACCTTTAATATGTTGGTACCCTATTAAGGAATCAGAAACAGTATGGAACTGAAAATAATTATGCACTCTTTGCTTTACCTTTAATGTGTTGGTGCACTATTAAGGAAGCAGAAACAGTATAAAACTGAAAATAATTATGCACTTTTTGCTTTACCTTTAAAGTGTTGGTACACTAGTAAGGAAGCAGAAACAGTATGGAACTGAAAATAATTATGCACTCTTTGCTTTACCTTTAATGTGTTGGTACCCTATTAAGGAAGCAGAAACAGTATAAAACTGAAAATAATTATGCACTTTTTGCTTTACCTTTAAAGTGTTGGTACACTAGTAAGGAAGCAGAAACAGTATGGAACTGAAAATAATCATACACTCTTTACTTTACCTTTAATATGTTGGTACCCTATTAAGGAAGCAGAAACAGTATAAAACTGAAAATAATTATGCACTCCTTGCTTATCTTTAATGTGTTGGTACACTATTAAGGAAACAGAATAGTATGGGAATAAAAATAATTATGCACTCTCTGCTTTAACTTTAATGTGTTGATACACTAACAAGGAATCAGAACAGAAATAACACTGAAATAAATTATGCAGAATAACACATAATTTGCAAGAGATGCAAACCCTTTGATCTACCTTTAAAGTGTTAACTTACTAAGAAGGGAACAGGACAATAAAGTGCTCCCTGCTTCCACTATAAAGGAAGCCGAATCATATAAGGTACTGCTATTAAGAAAGCAGAATCATATATGGTTAAAACCTGAGCAGAGAAAAAACAAAAGTAATGAACCCTTCCTGCTAAATCTGTAATGGTGACACACTCAGAAAAGTGAAAAGTATTGGGAAGCAGAGACAGTAATGTAACTGATATTTAGACTGCTCAAACACAAAGAAAGGATTTCTACCCCTATGGGTAGAAGAGCCCTAGGGTATTTCCCCTGTGCTGCAGAGAGTATCCCCCTCCCTCTGTACTGATTAGTGCCTAACCCCAGGGAAGGAAAACTTTGCACCGGCCTGACTAGAAGCAACAGTGTCTGTCCTCCTTGCCAAACTCAGATGCTCCTTAGCGTTGTGCTCCTACTGGGTCGATATGAGATGCAGAGCGCTTCCGTGCAGAAAGAAGATGGCCGTCGCGAGTTCTCGCGTTGGGCTGTCAGGGAGGGTGCGAAAGTGAGCCGCGGCTATAGTCGCGATGAAGGAGACGCTGAGGAGAACTAAGATAGCCACAGCGAGGCCTCGCGGTAGGCCATTAGCAGAGGGCACAAATGCCAGCCGCGGCTTAGAGGGGAGCTTTGTAAGCTGGAAACAGAATGGAGCGAACGGATATCCCTGCTGCAGCGGTTAGTGCTAGAGGCCCTGGGAAGAGGGTAGGCATGCAGGGGAAGGTATACTAAACAGCACCTGAGGGGTTGCTTACCTGATAGAGAGCCAATCTAGCTTTTTCAGCTCTGCTGTGTAGAAAAACTCCATACTCTCTCAGCCTGACTTCATGGAAAGATGGATGTGATAGAACTTATCTGTGCCTTCAGTGGCTATACGCTGGTGCAGGAGCTCACTGGAAATTCACACTCGCTCAGCCTGTCGTGCAGGGGGGAGTGCAAAGTGCCTCTCAGTGGAAACTTGATCTGTGTGTCAGTACAGAGAATCACTGGATCTCTCATACTCGCTCAGCCTGACGTGCAGGGGAGAATAGAGGAAGGCACAGGGATACAGAGCAGAGCAAGTCATGCTTGTTCCCAAATCCCACGTGGGGGGTAGACAGTGAAGGATACAGCAGAGCTATAGTCCCCTGTCATACCCACAGACGATAAATCCTAGTTCTGACTGAAACATATCCATTTCTGGACACAGAATCTGGTCGCTGCCTCCTTGGAGAAAGGACACTAGAAAAACTTGAGTTTCTCTACCTGTGCTCAGGGGTAAAGCCCCTAGGGAAGAGTCTCTCTTTTCCTAGTGTCCTGCCTACAGTGGGAGGGAGCTTTACCCATGGTCCTGTATCCCCCAAGAGATAAAGAGAAAAGGCTTTTAATAAGTCTTTTTTATTTTATACCTTTAGGTCCCCTTTAAAGAAGAGACTTTGTGATGATGTGAAAAAGTGTGTGCTTTGTTTATATTACTACTGTGTTTCTTTTGTGTTTCTAATTTTGGTCCTTTTAGCACTACACCCATTAATAATATATGTGCTTTAACTTTATGCAGTGTGCACATTCCACTCTATTGCCTTTATTGTCATGAACAACCAAATGGACACACAATAGGAGGGGCAAGTTTTGATTACCATTAAGTTAACTGCACTTTACCCACATGCGATTTCAGCAGTGATTTTATAGGTGCATCTTACACTCAACCCCCTGCATGGATCCTTAGCAGCACATAGCCAAAATGTTTCTAAAAGGGGTGGGGATCTTTCTGTAATTATCACCAGCCAGAATATATGTTACTAGCTTCCTAAGGCCACATTATGGAATAGAAAAACACTCACCCAAGACCTTGGAAGGAAGGAATAGATCGGGCCCAATGCATGGACAGAAATAACAACCGCGATGCAGATTCACAAATATAATGAACATTCAGGTATTCAGGCACTGGCGAGGGCATAGTGAGCTGTAAATAGACAAGATCATTCTAGAGCATTTCCATATGAAGCTTGTGTAAATATCAAGCATCTTGCAACAATTACACCTTGCAATATCAGTGGTTTACTATTCAATAGCTTACGCTGAATAAATGAAAAACTAGAAAGCTCACAATAGACACCCTTACAATGTCGGACTGATGCATCTTGAGCCCGCCAGAGAAGCTGATTGGAAGAGCAGACAGGCTGCTAAGCAAAAGTAGTGACGTACACCACAGCTATCACAATACATGTGAAGTTTTGCCGCGCATTATAAAAGAGCCAGTTGTAATTAAAGGTAACTAGGGACCTGCAAATATGCTTTTTTTGGCCCCAGGCTTTTGCCCACAGGAGGACTCTTTGGTGAACCAGTCTGACCCTGCACCCTAGATGAAAAGCATATAAAATTAAAAATAAATAGAAAAATGCCCTTCCCCCCATTGTCATTTGCAAACCTTCCATGACAACTGTAATTTACCTTCAACTGCGCAAATTTGAAAAAAAGATTGCTTCTAACCAATCGTTATCATATCAATACAATGTAGTTTTGACCTTTATTTTACCCATTTCCCTATTAAAATATATATTATTTACCTCCGTTATTATATTTAAATATACAAAATTCAGAAAGGACGTGACTCATCCAATCTTACTCACCCAAAGTCAATATTTAGAAATGTTCATAGCATCTGCACATACATACAAGGTATTATTAGTAAATAGCGCCTAACAGCATTACCCTAAATACTATATGAGCTTCACTCAAAAGAGGGCCTTCAAACTCCACAACACTGTCATGTAAGAGGCTGGAATTGGAACCCATAGTCTCAGATGACCCCTGAGAAGAATTCTCTGTTGGGTTCAGTGCCTTTGCTAATGTATCAAATGCCCTAAAAAACAAAATGAGAAATTTCAAAAACAACGTAATAGTTCTAATGATACTGTTGATATATATAAACAAATGAGATAGTGTGGATAATTAAGCCTAGTTCACAGTAACAATTTTGACACAATATGCTTTTTGCAGCAGCATTTTTTTTTGTGCATGTGCAATAAAATGCGTTTTACAGCTCCATGTCCAACATGTGTGGTACCAGCAGAAGCACTGCTCAAAACTATGCACGCAGGCAGATTATCGCTTAAAAAAATGAATGTGACCATACACTAGTACCTAATTGGCCACCATTATATGAAGGTTTAATGCATGTTAAAAAAATAGTTTGGCAAAAGAGTGTATTATTGATATTCATTATACTGTATCAGTGATGCCCAACCTATGGCCCGCGGGCCATATCCAGCCCATGATGCGGTGCTGTCCAGCCCGTGGTCCGAGTTCCGAAGTCTGAATTGTTGTATATAAATGTGAATTTGCCATATAAAGACAGTCGCAATAGATTGCTACTGTCGCACTTGCACCTTTATAATGAGAATATTGTTGCAGTCGCAACTTTACTATGAAAATTGTCACAGTTGTAACTTTAAAATTCATCATGGTCGCAACTTTGAAGCGGCCCATGATGCGCGGGTTGCAAATTTATATGGCCCCCAGGCTGAAAAAGGTTGGCCATCACTGCATTATATAATTAAGCTGATTTTTCTATTCTTGCAGTAAAGGGGAACCACTGACTATAAAAAGTCATGCACTAAATAGTCAAATATCATAAAATGTACCTGAATTAAAGGAGTGCAAGCCCATGCTTGCCACTGGCAATATTCATACAGTGCTGGCCAAAAGTATTGGCACCTCTGCAATTCTGTCAGATAATACCCAATTTCTTCCAGAAAATGATTGCAATCACAAATGCT